>JBAIZL010000004.1:217024921-217044921 GCA_036971475.1 Prosapia bicincta
AATTAAAAGCGATACTTGTTTTTTGATATCTTCCTGTCGTATCTTATTGATATTATAATAAGTTTAATTGGATATATTAACGTTGTGGAGGTACGAATTCATTAGCAACAAGTAATAATAAAAAATTAATTTTAAAGTCAACTCCTACTTGGGTCAGTAATGAAAAATCTTACTGTAGTTACTGTTTATTAAATAATTACAAACAACTTTTCTGGAAATTTTTCTCCCTTATAAAACTAAAATATTTTATTATCAAATTTAATTAATTACATAATATTTGAAAAACTGTAATAACATGCACTACAAGTTTAAAAAAGTGTATTTGAACTTGAGTGGGTGAATAAAAAGTATTTTATTAAACGATTGAGAGTTTGTACAAGATATATATAAGTAGAGTGCGAGCTAATAGAAGGAATTTAAAAATAATGCGTAGAATGTTCATTTTTTTAAAATAGAAGGATTAATATTAAATATCCAAGAATGTAAGGGTTGTTGCTATAACTACAGAGCGTTAGAATTATTTATATTTGTTTTTAATTTATTCAGCACATGTTGACATACGTTGGGGTTTACTTAATACATCGTATTTATTTAGTAGTTGTGGACATTGGTATAATAGAGGTAGACAAATATAACCACTTGGAATAGGATAAGGTTATTGACAACGCCCAGGTGACGTATTCTGTATCGGGGTTACAAACAGGTGTTTACAAGTTACAAGTTACTTCCTTAAGGAACAGGGGAAGTTACCTCTGTATGGACTATGTCTCTTACATGATACATATCTACTCTCTATCAGGGTGAAAGACGTCTCTACCCTTTACACCCTTACGTTAGAAAAAAGTTAAAGACAATTAGATAGAAGATAGGGCTAAGGGAAGAACCTTATAATTGCCTGATACTGATAATAAGAAACATTTTAGCACCGCGTCTGGAGGCTTTCTTACTTATATAGAAATCTACTCTTTAACACCGGGATGAAGAGACGTCTCTACTCTTTACACCCTGACGTTAGGAAAAAGATAAAGAAAATTAGATAGAAGATAAGGCTAAGTGAAGGACATTTATAATTGCTTGATACTGATAATAAGAGAAGTTTTAGTACCGCGACTGGACGCTTTCTTACTTATATAGGGATCTATTCTTTAACACCGCGATGAAGAGAAGTCTCTACCCCCTAACCTAAAAACAATTCGTGGTAAAAACTTTAATTACTCCAGTAGCTTCGTCACAGGTAAAAAAATTAAAATTTTGTGTGACATGATATTTTAAATTGCCTTTCACAATAGCGAAAAATAACCTTAATAGGCCAACCAAGAAAATAATTTTAAAAAATCAAATAAATTAAAATCACAAACAATTGTTAATATGTGTCAGTTTTGTCAGTTTTCACCTTAGGCACTGCGGCGTCTCTGCAGGAAAACCTTTCTGAAAGTGACATGTAGCAACACGTGCCGAGCCGCCCCCCGCGAGCAACTCCCGCAGATATAATTTGATTCTTATGATTGTGACGACGGTGCTAGAGTGTGCATAGTGGCGTGCGGCGGGCCAAGTGATTCAAGAGGACCGCAGCCACTCCACGCCGATTATGGTGAAATTTATTGGATGTCTGATTCAATAGTCGAGCAAGCTTGGTTAACCCCGTGTTAAGTTATTGCGTCTAAGTAAATATTGTACATCACTTGTCTACCTTGAGTTCATTTTGTTTTCTGGAGGGTGCAAGCGAGGGAGATTTCAACACCGGATGTAACCAAATTTCCTGTTATATATTTTCTCGTTATACAAATGTCTAAAATATTATATCATTGCAATTTGTTTTATAACAAAACATTTAGTGCCCTTTACATTTTGGTATAGCCTACATTGTTTTTATCTTTTTAGGAATACCAATAAACAAGTCGTTCAAAAAGTCAAGTTGTTACAAAGTTATAGCGACTCTTAAGTAAAATATTTACATCTCTTGTCTACCTTGTGTTCATTTTGTTTCATGGAGAGTGCAAACAAGAAAGATTTAAACACCGCGTAACCATCGAATATTCTGGCGTTATATAAATACCTAAAATATTGCAATTTGTTTTAAATTTGTATATCATTTGATTTCAAATAAAACATTTAATGGCTTCTATATTTTTCTTTAGCTTACATTGCTTTCAACTTTTTGAAAAAATAAACGAGTCGTTCAAAAAGTCAAGTTATTACAAAGTTATTGATAACTCTACGGTTATTGTAACAAAGAGGATCAATAAGATGTTAACTCTTGTATGGTTAAAAAGTAATTAGCTACCAACATTGTAAATATTAATCTAGAGTTTCGTTAAAAGCATCCTAACCTATAAATTATTACATGTTAGTAAGTCGTGCTATGAAAATATATTTTGTTCTGGCATTTAGTTTAAAGAAATTTATCCTGAAAAAATCGATTATAAAATTTCTGTTGGCATATACATAGAGGCATTTACGTGCATTAACTTAGCTTACAAAACAATATTTAAAATAATGGGAACATTTACAATATTTATTTCATTAAAATACAAATTATTTAAATATATTTGTAGAGTAAGAAATTGCATGTGGTTTAGCAATTCTAGTCCCAAGCTACAGTTTAAATCTTGATACAGCAATTCTGGGCTTCTTCATTAATGAAGATTTTGTATATTCCCTTCTAGTCTTGAGCCAGGTTTGATTACACGGAGTATATAGGCTCTCTTCTCTCACCTGACATACTCCGATTTAGGTCTATTTCGTTTCAGCATACGTTACTCAAAACTTCTTAAAGAAGGAAAAGGGAGTTGTAAATGACGCAAAACACAAATAAAAGTTAAAATTTCTAGAAATATGAAAACAATTTCAAGGCACAGACACACAAGCTATAAAAAAAGATTTTTTAACTGAAAACTACAGCGACGCCTACAAAAACGTATTGGATGTACATAAACAAACAATTTCACTTCATGTTACGCTATAGGTCTCTTCAATGGGATTTAAATGATAACATATGATTTCACATATCAGCTGATTTTATGTTATACGTTAAACATTCGTTAAACGAACAAACAAATCTTGGGACGAGTGCCATAAACCCACAGATACACTAAAATCCCAGCGAACACCCATTGTCTGTTACCAGGATCTTTATAAATGGTATGGAGTCACTTACGGAGAACCGGCTTCACTTACTGCTTTTCATGACTGCTTCCAGGAGCTCCCTGAGGCAGAGCTCTTCCTGACAGACCACCAGTGCATCTTCGGATCAGGAGCTTAGAAGTGCAGCCCTCCAAACTATCAATGAAAAATACCCTGCACCAGAAAGGCTCCAAATTTACACAGATGGATCATCCATACCTGGATCAGGCGAAACAGGTGGTGCACACTACTGCTTATGACGGTGAGGTAGCTGCCATATATGCTGCAGCAATAGAACTTGAGAACCTGACTGCTCCGGGTAAGGCAGTTTTCCTTGTTGACTCTAAGACCGCCATTATGAATCTCTATGGGAACTCACGGACCGACTGTAGTAGAACCATAGAATATAGAAGAAAACTAAATTCTCTCATAAATGCCGGGTGGGTATTTAATTTCCGAGCCATGTAAACATCACTGGCAATGAAAAGGCTGATCAACTAGCCAAGTAGGGAACAAGCCTCCCCCAGCCCGAGCATCTGAGTTCACTACATTCATCCAGGTCCCTAATAAAGACGTCCACTAAACAATGGAATCAAGGTCGATGGTAGAAGGCCCAGGATTACAACAGTCCCATATTCAGGGATGCCCATCTTTACTGGTCAGCGCGCCGCCATGGTCACTGCCATGGGTGGGCGTTGGCTAGTATGTTATACGTTATGGTGTAAAGCAACTGTTTTTACACGTAGGTAATGTTACACTATTTAGTGAACATTGTTAAGGGATGTTAATAAATAGTTTTGAACAGTTAATAAATAAATTAATTTATTATTGTTTGATAAATCTCAATATAAATGATTATAATACCAATATTAATATGTTGCGTATATTTAATCCAATTGATGGAAATATTTTTAGTCACGTCTGATTTTGTCAAAAAACAATTGTATTCAGTAAACACCTGATAAATATTTTTTCTTACCCGCATTATTTTGTTATTAACTACAATAAAAATTAGTTTTTATTAAATACATTCCTCAATTAAAGATATAAAAAAATAATAAAAATGTATAAATTCATACTTTCAGCGATTTTCGTTAAATATTTTGCAAAACTATTAGCTCTAATTTGTTACTTGTGGTTAAACTTTCAGTGTTAAGTGTACAAAGTCCTTATTATTGTTTTTTATATTACAACAAATGTTTAGATAATTTCCCAAAACTACATTTTTTCTCAATTCAAAATTTTTTTAGACGTAAGTATAAGAGTCTTCACTTACGTGGCCCCTCCCAGGATTGCGACAACCTATTATTTTTCCTTGTAAAATGAAGTATGATTTTCTACCGCTAAAAAAATTTCGTGATTTTTAACTGCTTAAAAAAATTATAATTTACACACTGTAAAATCTATCAAGAAAACAAACGAGGCAACCAACGAACCCTTATAAGAAAAAACAAATAAAAGATTGTTTTTTGTTGCCATTGAGGATGGTTGATTTGCAACGGAAACATGAAGTTAATAAAGCTATTTTGTGGTTGGAGGATGTTCCGTGTTTTATTATAACCACATATAGTTCCAGTATGTAAATCGCTATAACCACAAGGGTTCGTAAATCAAAGCTATTCAAATTATATGAAATGTAGGATGAAGTCGGGCGAGTTGAGCGCAAACATGCTGCCTACACCGGCTCATAACATCGATTCCCATGTCCTTAACGTATGCAGCCCAAGAGGCTGCATAAACACACACACGCTCGATTGTATGTAGAACCGGACCGCTGTAAATGTTTGCCTCCCCGTGTAAACGCTTCGAACAAACTGAAATGTAAGTTGACATGTGACAACTCAGTTCGATAAATTACCGAAGCAATCAATAGCTCCCGAAATCATGTCCGATTGTGCAATATTAAATGAAATTTCAGGTTTTTGTTTTCCAAAACCTCAAATTGAATGAATTTTTCTACAGTTTTCGTTAAATGGCTTTTTCAGTTTTTAGTAAGGTAATTCTTTTAAACCAAATGTTGATGATCATGCCAGGGGTAAAGCAGAGAGAAATTTTGCCTGGGGTTTCTGGAGAGGATTCAGATATTTGGACAGGGAACTAATTTATAGCCCCAAGTACTGAAGTACCCAGGAGCACCAACGGAATGGCCCCAGGCAGTTAAAATTTACACTAGAAACAGTTGAATTATTTCAAAATGATTTGATACTTGAAAATTTATAATTACTTGGGAAATAAAAAAGTTGTTCTCTAAACCTCACAATATATTATTACGTCATTTTACACATTTGAGAGCATTATTCTGCTTTTCCTGACATCAAAATATGATTCTTCAATGACGCGTTTCGGATTAACTTCATTATCAAAACATTAAACTGTACTGGTTCATACAAACCTTGAGCCCGTACCTATATAGGGCTACTGTTAGCACCTCCCCTATCCAACCCCTCAACCTAACTACGGGTCATAAGGACGAGTTCAATATTTCGGAGAAATTTCAGTTTAAAATTTTGATAATGGAGGTATTTAGGAACAAGGAATAATGTTTTGATGATAGGAAAGACACACGAATGTACTCAGGTTGTACCCATATTCCTAACAGATTATATTCAGAATTTCAGTGTTAGATTATTATTCTGATAACCAACCACTTTTTATGTACAGCGCTATTAAGGTAGGTGTGTTAGATAACTGTTCGCCCCCCCCCCATATAAAATTAGGTCTCAGCACACAAAAAAAATTAAAAAATAAATTTTTAAAACCATTATTTTAAGTGTTATACGGGCTGACTATAAATTATTTGTACGCTATGAGACACGAATATCTAATGTCATATGTTTTTCAATTCCTGCTATTATTTTATACTCACCCTATATTTTATATATTTAAATACCTTGTACAAATATTCAATCCTTAATAAAATACTTTTTATTCATCCACTCAAGTTCAAATAATTTGATTAAACTTGATTACTAGACTAGTGGAAGACACGTGATTTTAATACAGTTTTTCAAATATTAATTCTTTAAATAAATTTCATTGATTAATTTTAATAATTATTTTCGCTTTTTTTCTTATCATTTAATACTGGACTCTGTCACATGTATATACAAATGTATTATAATTGTAATTGTTTAATAAAATGTAACTAGAATAAACTTTTTTTTTTGTGGCCTAAGTAAGAGTTCATTCTTTTGTATTATATTACTTGTGTGATAATATAACTCCCTGACATACGTTGTCACACCAAGAGTTACAATTCTTTCTTTTTACTTTTATAATGTGAAGCATTTTCTTTGCGACTGAACACAGATGGGCAGTTAGGCCTACTTGTGGAGATTTCTTACATACAAAGCCACTTACCTGTATGTCGGATGCTGTTTGTTTTATTTTTAAAAAAGTTTTTATAATATCTGAAAATATTGTCCCTTTAAACATGTTTTGTAACAGATATGGGATCAAAGCGCCAAACACATGAGAGTGTAAATTTTTTATAACTTGTTTAACGCATGTCAAGAATGCGTTTCATA
Organism: Prosapia bicincta; assembly: GCA_036971475.1. NCBI lineage: Eukaryota > Metazoa > Arthropoda > Insecta > Hemiptera > Cercopidae > Prosapia > Prosapia bicincta. Next base: position 217,031,572 of record JBAIZL010000004.1, read on the forward strand.
AATAAAAGTAACAATAGTGCCTGTTATGCATTACGTCACATTTCTTCTAAACGAATAATGTAAACAGAAAATTTTTAAAGTCAATTCCTTCTAATCTCAACACAGGATAGTTTTATTTTAGTTACTTTTTATCAAATAATTACAATTAATATAAATAAAGTAACATAACCTAAGCATTAAATCAGCTGATCTACCCCACATAACCTATAACATAAAATCACCTGTTTTTTAAAAATCATATGCTATCAATTATTTTAAAGCAAATGGGACGAAATATCTATATTGCATACCTTGTCCTTTTCGTGAAAGGTTTTTCTCAAATATAAAACTAGAATTAATTCATTAAATTGAATTATTGAATTGATATTAAAAATACTTTATTAACATAATGTGTCATCCACTACATGTTTAAAAAAATGTATTTTTATTTGAGTAGATGAATCAAATGTACTTAATCAAATGTAGAAAATTTTTAAAGTCAATTCCTTCTAATCTCAATACAGGATAGTTTTATTTTAGTTACTTTTTATTAAATAATTACAATTAATATAAATAAAGTAACATAACCTAAGCATTAAATCAGCTGATCTACCCCATATAACCTATAACATAAAATCATCTGTTTTTTAAAAATCATATGTTATCAATTATTTTAAAGCAAATGGGACGAAATATCTATATTGCATACCTTGTCCTTTTCGTGAAAGGTTTTTCTCAAATATAAAACTAGAATTAATTCATTAAATTCAATTAATGAATTAACATTAAAAACACTTTATTAACATAAAGTGTCATCGACTACATGTTTAAAAAAATGTATTTTTATTTGAGTAGATGAATCAAATGTATTTAATCAAATGTATTATATTAACGATTGAAAATTTGTACAATATATATATATATATATATATATATATATATATATATATATATATATATATATATATGAGAGTGTGAACTAATAGAAGGCATTGCAAATGAACACGTGTAGACATAGCAACTGGGCCATTTAAATCATTAAGGACACTTTAGCATATTCATGCAGGCAAGGAGTGAACCAGGAAGCTTTTAGGTGGATTTGAACATTTTATTTTGCTTGAATGAGTGGCGATGTGGTCTGTCTGCGGGGGGCGCTTATCAGATGTAGCCCGACGGGGCGTCCATTCATGTCTCCCGAACCATTCTACTCCACTTCATTTGCTTCATAATAAATGTAACGCCCCTTAATTATTTATCTTCAGTTTTTGAGAAGGACGGTTGTTTGTAATTGACTAAGATTTCCTTGCCTGAGGATACGTTTGGAAGAAGGTCGTATCTCTACCGCTTGGGGCGCTAGGCACGTTTAGTTGGATGGGTTAGGTTAGGTTAGGATAAAGTTAGCTTTGGGTAGGTTGGGTTTGTTTTCGATAGATTAGGTTAGCTTAAGGTAGGTTAGGTTAGTTTTGGATGGGTTAGGTTAGGTTAGGGTAAGTTAGGTTAGCTTTGGGTAGGTTAGGTTAGCTTTGGATAGGTTATGTTAGCTTTGGATAGGTTAGGTTAGGTTAGGGTAAGTTAGTTTTGGGTAGGTTGGGTTTGTTTTCGATAGATTAGGTTAGCTTAAGGTAAGTTAGGTTAGTTTTGGATAGGTGAGGTTGGCTTATTTATTTTTGATATTTTTATCAATATCGGTTAGATTAGCTTCGGATAGGTTAGTATAGCTTTGGATAGTTTATACCAGGTCTCTATTGGATTACTTGGGATAAGGTTAGGTAAGCTTCGGATGGGTTAAGTTAGTTTTGGATAGATTAAGTTAGGTTTGGATGTGTTAGGTTAGGCTAGAGTAAGGTTATTTTTGGGTAGGTTGAGTTTGCTTTAGATAGATTATGTTAGCTTAAGGTAGGTTAGGTTAGTTTTGGATGGATTAGGTTAGGTTAGGGTAAGTTAGGTTAGTTCTGGATAGGTGAGGTTTGCTTATTTATGTTTAATATTTTTATCAATATCGGTTAGATTAGCTTATGATAAGTTAGATTAGCTTCAGATAGGTTAGTATAGCTTTGGATAGTTTATACTAGGTCTCTATTGGATTACTTGGGATAAGGTTAGGTAAGCTTTGGTTGGGTTAAGTTAGTTTTGGATAGATTAAGTTAGGTTTGGATGTGTTAGGTTAGGCTAGAGTAAGGTTATTTTTGGGTAGGTTGAGTTTGCTTTTGATAGATTATGTTAGCTTAAGGTAGGTTAGGTTAGTTTTGGATGGATTAGGTTAGGTTAGGGTAAGTTAGGTTAGTTCTGGATAGGTGAGGTTTGCTTATTTATTTTTGATATTTTTATCAATATAGGTTAGATTAGCTTATGATAAGTTAGATTAGCTTCGGATAGGTTAGTATAGCTTTGGATTGGTTATGCTAGGTCTCTATTGGATAAGCTAATTGGAATAATTTTAGGTTAGTTTTGGATAGGTGAGATTTGCTTGGGATAAGTTAGGTTAGCTTTGGGTAAGTTCGGTTTTAATGCGTTAACAAGCTCGAAAATGCTTTGAAAAACTAGAGTGTTCAAACCAGACATATTAATGAAAACTAATTACATTTTTAGAATTGCTTCCTTAAATCATACTTGTATGTTTTTATTAAATTTACACTTAGGCTACCATAAGAAAATAGGTCTAAAAAAAGAACATTTATTCTAAATTTCTAATTAGGAATAATAATACGTTACATAAATTGAATAGAATTAAGTGAGGCTTATTTGACGAGTGCAAAAGCTGGACCTGTTAATTGAATCGAATCATGTGACCTATTTAATGGAAGCGCCAAGTGTCCGGACGTCCGGAAGTGCCGCTCAGCCGTGTAACACGAATATTGTTATTACATTGTTTTGTGCTGGTATTGCATGATCGCTCTTGTTGGAATTATAATGTGTGGATCGCCCACGGAATTCCGGTTATTCAAGGATATCCGGAGTGGATATTACAATATGCAATAAGCGGGGCGTCACTCGGCCCTTAACTGATTTCATCTATTCAATATTGCAATTTGATTTGATGGCCGTTGGTAACAACACCTTTGCGTAAAGCCATTATATCGGCCGTGGGCGTCACACATGTTTACCAATCGAGCAACTCCCTCTATGTTGTTGTGTACACATTATCAGCAAATCACTTATATAGCGTGAGAAAAATAGCCGGCAAAATGTATACGTTAGGTTTGGTTAGTTTATTCCGTATTAGATTAGATTAGAATAAATAGGCACTTATGTTTGTGTGGTTCTAGCACTAATAAAAAATGTAATATACGCAAAACAAATCTTTAAGTTAATTCCTACTTAAGGCAACGGAGAAAAATATAACTTTAGTTACTTTTTATTAAATAGTTACAATTAATATAAGTAAAGTAGCATAAGCCAAACATAGAATCAGCTGTTCTATCACAAAACCTATAACATAAAATCAGCTGCCTTATAAAATCATTTCTTAACGTCTATTCTAATTTTGCTTACTAAACGTTTTGATGTGTCTTCGTTAGATGTTTTATGAAATAATTTTGGGTTTGTAAAAAAAAGAATAACATCAACATCGAAGAGGTTTGAAAAAAAGATCAAAAGATTTTGAAAAATATATTTTCAAATAAAAAAAAGGTTATTTCGCTTATAAACCTGTTCACAATAAGGTAGTTAAATCTTGAAAAAATTACTATACAATACTAAAATATTTTATTTAATGCTACGACAACTTATAAGATTCATGGTTTTTTCTCTCTCCCTATAATTCTCTGTCTCTCTCTCTCTCTCTACCTCCCTCCCTCCTTACCTCCATCCCTCCTTACCTCCCTCCCTCCCTACCTCCCTCATCACTCCCGGATTAGGTTTTCCTTCAGATTCGCAACCTTCCCCTGCTATGATTCCCCTTACCCCAATTCCAAGACATCATTGTCCCATATCCTCAGTCTCAACTTATGCTATTGAGACTTACCCGCCCCTCCTTAATCTTCCCCTTACAAGATTGTCAAACTTGTAAACACCAATGTATGATCTCGATATAGAGTAGGCTTAATTCAGGTGTGTGTTATTTTACACGTGATGAGGTTATCTGCCTTATCTGTCACTGGCGCACGAGAAGAGCCTTGGCCCAAGGCAGGTAAGGTCATTCCCAAAAACATTTTCTTACACAAAACCGCAGATTTACAGGAAATTAGAATGCAGAAACGGGATCATATATAGTTTATTTTGTGCACCCTTTCTTATTACAAATAGTATTTTACCTATCTGTAAATACTTTTTTTCTTACTGAAATATAACTACTAAAAAATATCGTACCGTTAGGGGTTTGTTTGTAGGTCAGGTACAATACATCGACATCGCATGCGCAGAACTGAAAATGAAGCGTAACTCATTTTTACTCCAGGGGTCTTCTCGTGTGCCGGTGACAGTACTTTCCCAAGTTTTTTTTTTAGTACCTAACCTCAACCCTACCTGTATTTACAATCTTGTGCTAACATTAATAGGTGATCATAGTCAAACTGGTTGTACACAATATAACTAACAAAAAAATAATAATTAAAGATTCTGTTGTATAGGGTTGCGGGATATTTGGTGTCCAATGCGAACGTTTTTGTTTAATTTAGGTTTGAAGTAACCAAACAAGCTATAAAGATTTTTAACTATATGAAGCAACTGTGGCGTAATGTTTATTTTTACATTTATGTTTACAGTTGTATTTTTTAAATACCTCTGAAGATGATTGCTGGGCAATCGAAATGTACATAAGGTTTAAATAAAATGTTATTTGTGGTTTAGAGGTTTTATTTATTTAAAAATATAAAGATTTTGTTCAAATTTGGTCTAATTTGTTAGCCTAATGATTCGTAAATATCTATTGATATCACTTGGCAAAAAAACCACTACACACCGGTATTTTTCTGGAGACGCGTTTCATACTAGATCAGTGCATTCCTCAATGCTGTGAGTCAAAGCAAAGGGTGTTGCTCTAGTGAGAAATGCTTCTGCAGAAAAATATCAGTAAGTAGTAGTTTTTATGAAGTAATAACAATAAGTGTATATAAATAAAAAAAGTAAAGTGTAGGGGCCTACACCAAAAAAAGTTCTTATTTTTTGGTTTTAGAGGGATGTAATTTTTGTTTACTTGTGTACAATTACAAATCGGTTTCAACAACTACAGAGGCATATAATGATACATATTAATAAATTGTCACGAATATTAAAAATTCTATAAAACATTTTTCAGTTACTTCAATTAGTTCACAATCTCGATATATAATTTTTTTCGAATTTTCAATCATTAATAACATGCTTTTTATTCATCCAATCAAGTTAAAATACACTTTTTTTTAATATTTAGTAAATCACACTTGGTGTTAATACAGTTTTTTTTCAAATAGTAATTCAACAAATATTACTTTTATTTATTAAATTTAACAATGAATTAATTTTAGTTTTATATGGGAGAAAAACATTTTACAAAAGGGGCATGGTATGTAATATAGTTATTTCGTCCCATTTCCCTTAAAATAAGTGATAACATATGATTTCATGGTACAGCTGATTTTATGTTATAGGTTATGTGGTAGAACAGCTATTTTAACGCATATGGTATGTTACTTTATTTATATGAATTGTAATTATTCAATAAAAAGTAAGTATAATAACATTTTCTTCTGTTAACTTAAGAAGGAATTGACTTTTAAAATTAAATCTCGAAAGCAGAGCGTTGGAACGCGTAGGCGTATTGGCTATTCCCGAGCCTAAAACATCTTCACGAAATAGAATAACTTAACCAGTAACCCGTTCCAAAATGAAGTATAATTCGGCCGCCATTTTTGCACCTGAATCGGCTTCGTCCGTCGGTCTGGCTTTTTATGAGGAATTGTTACAATATCATAAAGACGGATTCCGCGCCGGCTGTTCTCACATCCAGCATTGTGGCCAGGTGTGGTGGATTCCTCTCTCGGCGCTTATCTCGTCACTAGATCATATCCATTCTAACGTATTACTTATGTTTTGTTCCAACATTTATTATACGGGCTGTCGCCATACAACTCTCATTAGGAAGGACAAAAGATTTAACGTCACCACCTGGGCTATGTAGGCGCTATCGGCACATTTAGTGACTGTCAAATCATTCAAAGCCAGTCGCAGACTTGCATATTTTATACGCAATATTTTGTTACTTCTGTAAATGATACAACCTGGACTTCAAGGCGCGCTGTAAATATCGACTTAATTTTAAACATTGCAAACTTGTAATTAAAATTCTATTGAATGATTACAACAGTAAAACTATTAAAACAGTAAAAATATTGCTAATTCTTTAAATAGTAAACAAGTAGCTCTATACAGAAATATTGCAAGTCCTTTAAATAGTAAACAAATAGCTCTATACAGAAATATTGTAAGTCCTTTAAATAATAAACAAGTAGCTCTATACAGAAATATTGTAAGTCCTTTAAATAGTAAACAAATAGCTCTATACAGAAATATTGTAAGTCCTTTAAATAATAAACAAGTAGCTCTATACAGAAATATTGCAAGTCCTTTAAATAGTAAACAAATAGCTCTATACAGAAATATTTTAAGTCCTTTAAATAATAAACAAGTAGCTCTATACAGAAATATTGCAAGTCCTTTAAATAGTAAACAAATAGCTCTATACAGAAATATTGTAAGTCCTTTAAATAATAAACAAGTAGCTCTATACAGAAATATTGCAAGTCCTTTAAATAGTAAACAAGTAGCTCTATACAGAAATATTGCAAGTCCTTTAAATAGTAAACAAGTAGCTCTATACAGAAATATTGCAAGTCCTTTAAATAGTAAACAAGTAGCTCTATACAGAAATATTGCAAGTCCTTTAAATAGTAAACAAGTAGCTCTATACAGAAATATTGTAAGTCCTTTAAATAATAAACAAGTAGCTCTATACAGAAATATTGCAAGTCCTTTAAATAGTAAACAAATAGCTCTATACAGAAATATTGCAAGTCCTTTAAATAGTAAACAAGTAGCTCTATACAGAAATATTGCAAGTCCTTTAAATAGTAAACAAATAGCTCTATACAGAAATATTGTAAGTCCTTTAAATAATAAACAAGTAGCTCTATACAGAAATATTGCAAGTCCTTTAAATAGTAAACAAGTAGCTCTATACAGAAATATTGCAAGTCCTTTAAATAGTAAACAAGTAGCTCTATACAGAAATATTGCAAGTCCTTTAAATAGTAAACAAGTAGCTCTATACAGAAATATTGCAAGTCCTTTAAATAGTAAACAAGTAGCTCTATACAGAAATATTGCAAGTCCTTTAAATAGTAAACAAGTAGCTCTATACAGAAATATTGTAAGTCCTTTAAATAGTAAACAAGTAGCTCTATACAGAAATATTGCAAGTCCTTTAAATAATAAACAAATAGCTCTATACAGAAATATTGCAAGTCCTTTAAATAGTAAACAAATAGCTCTATACAGAAATATTGCAAGTCCTTTAAATAGTAAACAAATAGCTCTATACAGAAATATTGCAAGTCCTTTAAATAATAAACAAATAGCTCTATACAGAAATATTGTAAGTCCTTTAAATAATAAACAAGTAGCTCTATACAGAAATATTGCAAGTCCTTTAAATAGTAAACAAGTAGCTCTATACATAAATATTGTAAGTCCTTTAAATAGTAAACAAATAGCTCTATACATAAATATTGTAAGTCCTTTAAGTAGTAAACAAGTAGCTCTATACAGAAATATTGTAAGTCCTTTAAATAGTAAACAAATAGCTCTATACAGAAATATTGTAAGTCCTTTAAATAATAAACAAATAGCTATGTACAGAAATATTAAAAGTCCTTTAAATAGTAAACAAATAGCTGTGTATATAATTGCTATAAGTGTTTAAAATAGTAGGAAAATGTTTTGTAATCAAATATTCTAAGTCTTTTAAATAGTAAACAAATTGTTCTGTATACAAATGTTTTGAGTGGTTTAAATAGTAAGCTAATAGATCTCTGTGTATCTAGATGGATACATAATACATATACATAATAGCATATGTATCTAGTCTAAAAGTATGGCGCCTGAGTAGCTCTAGTGGGTAGAGAACGTGTCTAGTAATGTAAATCTCTGGAGTTCCGTTCCCGGATGTGCCAAATACGTTTTGTGTTTTCCAGGATCCAGGTTAGTTCAGCCTGCAAAAAGGAGTACTCTGGGATCAAAATTAGTAATAATGGGCGATCGACATCACACATTCACCTATACATTTTATAGCTACAATGTATAGCTTCTAACGCAGCTATATGTCCCTACCATAAACACTCACAGCCCACCTAGGCTTCATCTATCCCCAGTTGAGGGTGTAGAGATGTCTAGTTTTATGCCCCAGTAAAAGAATTTAAAAATCAAGAAACCTTTCTCTCAGCCTTTAACAGGTCCATCCCTGCATGAATGAGGGGCTGTGACTCCACTACCCGACTCTGTACAGTGAGACATTTTCCCGATCTCTTGGTCTAGGGAGAGTGGCGTCCCTACACTAATACTAACGCTATGTGATCCTCCTTCCCACCTCCTGACTCAGGAAATAACCGCCTCAATAACTATTGTTTTATGAACTTTTAAATACATATATATAGTCAAGTATAATTAAAAATAAATTACATAATTTGCGATTTAAATACTAATTAGCAATAGAAAGTATTAATTTTTAATAAAGTTATTCAAACACGTCCCGTTTGTATGGCGTGGAAGGCTCATTCTCCGCTCTAAATTATTTTAATTTCTTCCTCTCCCTGGTTAATAATAGCAAATCGTGTCCAAGTAAGAGGAAGGGGAGGAGGAGGGGCAGTCAGGACTAATTGACGAAGAGAACAAGGTAATGTCTTGAGAAAGAAAGTGCTGAACCGTGTAGAGCTGCGCGCGTCACTCCAGTTCCCTTAATTAGTATAATTACGTTTTGATATGAACTATTGCAACGGACATCGACTTTCCCTCCGCTCCCCTCCCCCTTTGCCCCCTTTATCATTTCGTCTTCGTATATGCGCAAAGTTGAAATAAAAGCAGATCAATCATTAAATTGGAATTCATAGTAACGCTATATATGCGAAGAATTTAAGGAAGGATATCTTAAGACAATTTTTCTTTGATGATCCAAGTAGTTCGACCAATTTCAAACGTACAGCAGGCCGACACCTCTTTGTGATGTCGATGACGAGTATATCTCCTTCAGGTGAGCTACTCTGATACGTAATGTCATATCCCCTACCAGAGTATGTTATGTCCATTAATCTTACCAATATTCCCAATAGGTCTCTATAGACGATTATAGACAAACTGCCTATTTACCTGTTACAAATTAGAAAATCAAATTTTCAAAAACACTTAAGATGATCCAACAGTTTATAATAACATCCTTATTGCTGTTAATACACCAACTATAAAACGTTGGTGGCTTCATCGATTTGGAGAGCGTCGAAGAAAAAACACTTCTCATGCCGTTATGCTCCAACACACTGGATATATTTATTTGTGGGATAGGTGTGGGATATATAGGTAGGATTGAAGTAAGGGCTTCATTCTTCCTGGCGTTAGCTATAGAGTTTGGAGGGTTACCCATTGTTATGATAGCTATCCCTGGGACATATCTCATCATTACGTTTGCATACCTCTCACAATATAGCTACTGATAGTCTGGGAATAATGCTCAAGTTACTGCCCGTAATATACATAATGACAATCTAGGTATTGAGATCTAACTCTCACAATATACTTCCTCCTAATCTGGGCATACCTTAAGGAATATACCTCCTCAAAATCTCCCAAATGCTCTCAACAAATGCCCATTTACAATCGTGAATACTCTCACAAAACGCCCATTCAGAAGCTGGGCATATCGCTCGCAATAAACCACCTCACAGTTTGGGCAACCTTTTAAAATATATTTACTGAATATATAGGAAATTCCTCTCACAATATACCTCCTCAAATCTGGGCATACCTTACAAAAATATACCTCCTCAAAATCTGAGTATACCTTTCACAATATACCTCTTCAAAATCTGGGCATACCTTTCACAATATACCACCTCGAAATCTGGACATACCTTTCAAAATATACCTTCTCAAAATCTGGACATACCTTTCAAAATATACCTCCTCAAAATCTGGGAATATCTTCCACAATATACCTTCCCAAAGTCTCGGCATACCTTTCACAATATACCTCCTTAAATCTGGGAATATCTTCCACAATATACCTCCTCAATATCTGGGCACATCTTTCGCAAAATACCCCCTCAAAATCGGGACATAAATTTCACAGTATACCTCCTCTTAATCTAGGCATACCGTTCACAATATACCTCCTTAAATTTGAGAATATCTTCTACAATATACTTCCTAAATATATGGTCATACCTTTCGCAATATACCTCCTCAAAATCTGGGCATATCTTTCACAATATACCTCCTCAATATATGGTCATACCTTTCGCAATATACCTCCTCAAAATCTGGGCATATCTTTCACAATATACCTCCTCAATATATGGTCATACCTTTCGCAATATACCTCCTCAAAATCTGGGCATATCTTTCACAATATTCCTCCTCAATATATGGTCATACCTTTCACAATATACCTCCTCATAAGCTGGGAATATCTTCGAAATATATACCTCCTCAAAATCTAGGATTACTTTCCTAACTCACCTACTCACACTCTTTATATTTATCTCTTACAAATTGTGTATCCACATCCCAGGTATACCTCTCAATATTGGCTATCCGTTGCATCCATGACTAATATATACCTACCTAAAATACTTATATAGAAGATGAAATTGATTCAAGGAAACTAGCCTCAGTAGTGGTGGTAAGAATAATCATGGTGGCTATATAGTGGGTAGGAGCTAAGTGCTTCAAGCAGTGTCAGCATATGGAGTAAATTATGGAGGATTTTGACAAGGAGTTCCTTACAAACAGTATTATATGGAGTGTAATATTTGGTCATGTAATTATATTGTACAAAGCCGTTGTGGTGGAATGTGATAGTCATGGATATTCAGTGACTAGGCAGAAGTAGCAATTGTATATATTTAATTACTTAGTGTAAAAATGAAAAAATAATAACCTGTCTTCAAGTTAACTTATCCAATATTTACTCAGTAATGGATTATTTATAAAAATCAATCGGAAGGCAAGGAGAGAGAAAGTGGAACAAACAGCCATATCAGGGCAATAACGAAAGTGAGACACACAATGGTAGAAAATGTTATAACAGAAAAATTAATATCTCAGAGTCCTTCTCCAGAGAATACCAGCAGACCGACGGCTGAAACAATAACTAAACAGATACCAGGACACAATGCAGATGTCCCAGGCGAAATTGGAAAACGAAGATACATATGAAATAGAGGGAGAGAGTGAAAAGGAGGAGAGAGACGGAGATAGAAACAGAGATAAAGAGAGTGAGAGAGAAAAATAGGGTGAAAAGGAGAAAGACATAGTGAGAAGAAGAGAAAGAGAGAGATAGTGACACTGAAAGAGAGAAAACAAGAGTGAGGGGTAGAAGGGTGAGAGAGAAAGGAGTGTGAAAAAGAGTGAGCGAGTGAACGAGAATGTGAGAAAGAGTGAGAGAGAAAGAAAGAGATAGTGAGCGAAAGAGACAGAGTGAAATAGAGAGAGATTGAAAGAAAGCATGTTTAAGAAAGGCAGAGAGAGAGAGGGAGAGGCATAAGTAAAGCGAGTGTACGAAAGAAGAAAAGAGTGAGAGAGAAAGAGAGTGAGAAAAAAAGTGAAATAGAGACATTGTAAGGGAGAGTGTTTAAGAAAGTCAAAGAGAGAGAGAGAGAGTGGGGCGGATTGTGAAATTGAGTCGTACAATGTTTTTGAGCGATCTTATAGGCTACATAGTGTGACAGATCGAAGATATCCTGAACTTGTGTACGTAAAGGACCCAACATGTCCTGGAGCGTAAAAAGACAGCTTGGAGAAAGGAAGTGAGTAAATTTATTCGGATCAAATACGAGTAGTTTAGAAAACAATCCTATTCAGCATAAGTAAGTAAATAATCAAAAAGCAATAGCTATTTAGCAATAGTTGTTATAAGATTAATAGATTGCGGTGCCATTAAATAGAGGTTAAACGGTTTATACTCCGGTTCAAGTAACAAATTCACAACTACTTTAAAAACAAATGACGGCTACGTTAGCATGGAAAATAGCAATTTGCCCGTAAATGCTGACACCGCAGCAGCCGGCGATATTAACGGTCCAGATTTTAGTATTCTCGCGAGTTCGCCGCGTCCTCCCTAATTGCTATCACCTACCCTAACGCCCTAAATACACACTTACACATAACGACGCCCATTTTGAAAGAAACAGAATCGCTATGTTATTAAATAAATGCTACTTCTTGCTTAAGCGTTCCGCGCATTACAAGTTTAATGGTATAATAAATCCACTTAATTGAAGTAGCCTATTGGATGTAAAACTGGTTGATTATTAATAAATAATTATAAATATATTCAAAAGCTATTGTTTTTAAAACATTGCTCTCCGACTCCAAAATAGAATCTTTAGGAGCTAAATAGTTTCTATTTTAATATTTTCCAAAAAATTACACGTTTTAAAAACTCACATACTGTACTTCAATATCACTACTAACACAAATTACAAGAAAACAGTCAGCCATTAGTGTCTCTACTTAAAAACTTGTAATATAAAGAAAATGTTAAAACCAATACATACTTGGGTCAACAAAGAAAAATTTTATGTTAGTTACTTTTTATTAAATAATTACAGTTGATATAAATATGTTTATAGATATGACAGAATCACCAATATTAAGTGCTAAAATATAAAGCGAAATTAATCGTTATTATCATTTCCTTAAATTTAATTACTTAATTGATATATTAAAAAAAACTGTATTAACTTCCAGTGTCACTAAAAAAATGTATTTGAAATTGAGTAAATGAATAAAACGTATATTACTAAAGACCCGTTTTAACGGGTTGTGTAGGACCTATATAAATATGTTCCATGATCATACATTTAGTACGTTTTGCAAGATTTAACAACTTTGCCGCAAATGTGGCGGCGTAGGATTTGCCAGAGCAAGGGATGTTCAGCGACAACTTCAAGTTACAACGGCAAATTTGGATGTTTCCATTTCATACTCTGCCTTCTCTCTCTCTCTCTCTCTCTCTCTCTCTTTCTCTCTCTCTTTCTCATATTAGTAAATCCGGAGATATACAATCAGTACAAGAACCAAAGATTTACCAATGAATACTTTTACAGTAAAAAATTCTCAATTCATTTGGACTTGGTTAAAAACTTGAATAAACCAATTAAATATGCTTTCACTTGTTTGAAATTA
>JBAIZL010000004.1:217049921-217147421 GCA_036971475.1 Prosapia bicincta
CTAACCTGCTAAAACATAACCATACCTGTTAACTTGATGTAACCTAATATGTTAAAACCTAACCATACCTTTTAACTTAAGTAGCCTAACCTGTTAAAACGTAACATTACCTGTTAAATTTATTCAACCTAACCTGCTAAAACATAACCACACCTGTTAACTTGATGTAACCTAATATGTTAAAACCTAACCATACCTTTTAACTTAAGTAGCCTAACCTGTTAAAACGTAACATTACCTGTTAAATTTATTCAACCTAACCTGCTAAAACATAACCACACCTGTTAACTTGATGTAACCTAACCTGTTAAAACCTAACCATACCTTTTAACTTAAGTAGCCTAACCTGTTAAAACGTAACATTACCTGTTAAATTTATTCAACCTAACCTGCTAAAACATAACCACACCTGTTAACTTGATGTAACCTAACCTGCTAAAACATAACCACACCTGTTAACTTGATGTAACCTAATATGTTAAAACCGAACCTTATCTGTTAACTATATCCTACCGAATCTGTTAAAAACTAATCATCCCTGTTAATTTTATCTTACTTAATCTGTGCAATAACGTAACCATACCTGTTGACTTCATCTAACCTAACCTATTAAAACCTAACCGTATCTGTCAACTTCAACTCACTCAATCTGTTAAAACTTAACAATACCCGTTAACGTAATGTAACTTACCCTGTCAAAACCTAACTATACCTGTTGACTTCATCTAACCCAACCTATTAAAACCTAACCGTATCTGTCAACTTCAACTCACTCAATCTGTTAAAACTTAACAATACCCGTTAACGTAATGTAACTTACCCTGTCAAAACCTAACTATACCTGTTGACTTCATCTAACCCAACCTATTAAAACCTAACCGTATCTGTCAACTTCAACTCACTCAATCTGTTAAAACTTAACAATACCCGTTAACGTAATGTAACTTACCCTGTCAAAACCTAACTATACCTGTTGACTTCATCTAACCCAACCTATTAAAACCTAACCGTATCTGTCAACTTCAACTCACTCAATCTGTTAAAACTTAACAATACCCGTTAACGTAATGTAACTTACCCTGTCAAAACCTAACTATACCTGTTGACTTCATCTAACCCAACCTATTAAAACCTAACCGTATCTGTCAACTTCAACTCACTCAATCTGTTAAAACTTAACAATACCCGTTAACGTAATGTAACTTACCCTGTCAAAACCTAACTATACCTGTTGACTTCATCTAACCTAACCTATTAAAACCTAACCGTATCTGTCAACTTCAACTCACTCAATCTGTTAAAACTTAACAATACCCGTTAACGTAATGTAACTTACCCTGTCAAAACCTAACTATACCTGTTGACTTCATCTAACCCAACCTATTAAAACCTAACCGTATCTGTCAACTTCAACTCACTCAATCTGTTAAAACTTAACAATACCCGTTAACGTAATGTAACTTACCCTGTCAAAACCTAACTATACCTGTTGACTTCATCTAACCTAACCTATTAAAACCTAACCGTATCTGTCAACTTCAACTCACTCAATCTGTTAAAACTTAACAATACCCGTTAACGTAATGTAACTTACCCTGTCAAAACCTAACTATACCTGTTGACTTCATCTAACCCAACCTATTAAAACCTAACCGTATCTGTCAACTTCAACTCACTCAATCTGTTAAAACTTAACAATACCCGTTAACGTAATGTAACTTACCCTGTCAAAACCTAACTATACCTGTTGACTTCATCTAACCCAACCTATTAAAACCTAACCGTATCTGTCAACTTCAACTCACTCAATCTGTTAAAACTTAACAATACCCGTTAACGTAATGTAACTTACCCTGTCAAAACCTAACTATACCTGTTGACTTCATCTAACCCAACCTATTAAAACCTAACCGTATCTGTCAACTTCAACTCACTCAATCTGTTAAAACTTAACAATACCCGTTAACGTAATGTAACTTACCCTGTCAAAACCTAACTATACCTGTTGACTTCATCTAACCCAACCTATTAAAACCTAACCGTATCTGTCAACTTCAACTCACTCAATCTGTTAAAACTTAACAATACCCGTTAACGTAATGTAACTTACCCTGTCAAAACCTAACTATACCTGTTGACTTCATCTAACCTAACCTATTAAAACCTAACCGTATCTGTCAACTTCAACTCACTCAATCTGTTAAAACTTAACAATACCCGTTAACGTAATGTAACTTACCCTGTCAAAACCTAACTATACCTGTTGACTTCATCTAACCCAACCTATTAAAACCTAACCGTATCTGTCAACTTCAACTCACTCAATCTGTTAAAACTTAACAATACCCGTTAACGTAATGTAACTTACCCTGTCAAAACCTAACTATACCTGTTGACTTCATCTAACCCAACCTATTAAAACCTAACCGTATCTGTCAACTTCAACTCACTCAATCTGTTAAAACTTAACAATACCCGTTAACGTAATGTAACTTACCCTGTCAAAACCTAACTATACCTGTTGACTTCATCTAACCCAACCTATTAAAACCTAACCGTATCTGTCAACTTCAACTCACTCAATCTGTTAAAACTTAACAATACCCGTTAACGTAATGTAACTTACCCTGTCAAAACCTAACTATACCTGTTGACTTCATCTAACCCAACCTATTAAAACCTAACCGTATCTGTCAACTTCAACTCACTCAATCTGTTAAAACTTAACAATACCCGTTAACGTAATGTAACTTACCCTGTCAAAACCTAACTATACCTGTTGACTTCATCTAACCCAACCTATTAAAACCTAACCGTATCTGTCAACTTCAACTCACTCAATCTGTTAAAACTTAACAATACCCGTTAACGTAATGTAACTTACCCTGTCAAAACCTAACTATACCTATTGACTTCATCTAACCCAACCTATTAAAACCTAACCGTATCTGTCAACTTCAACTCACTCAATCTGTTAAAACTTAACAATACCCGTTAACGTAATGTAACTTACCCTGTCAAAACCTAACTATACCTGTTAATTTAAACCAACCTGTTAAAACCTAACCATAACTGTTAACCCGACCTGAAGCTTAACCTGCTAACGAGACTAGCTCTAAATGATCCCTTTTAAGTAGAACGAA
The DNA here is from genome assembly GCA_036971475.1 of Prosapia bicincta. NCBI lineage: Eukaryota > Metazoa > Arthropoda > Insecta > Hemiptera > Cercopidae > Prosapia > Prosapia bicincta. The sequence continues at coordinate 217,053,065 of JBAIZL010000004.1, forward strand.
AGAGTGGACCGAAAGAAATGAACTTGAAACCCTCGATAAGGCAGAACGCAAGATCAAAATGTAGTAAGAGAGAAAGAATCAAGAGATAAAAAAATTAAACAATATAAATAACAGATTTCGATGTATAGAACAAAAGGTATCCTAGTTAAGTAGGTTGCCATTTAACTATGTTTACAACTGCATGATGATTCTTTTGTCACCATCACTGTAAATGGGAAATACAGACTCGTAGGAAATGTAATGTAAGGGCATTATGAATGCCCTTTATTTCGCGCTATGTGAGCGGAGGAAGTTCCAGGAGCAGTAAAGCTATGACGTCAGCGTTGCTGGTAAAACGGTACGAGTGGATATGCGTCACCAGCAATCGGAGAAGACAGTTAACGTTAAGTAAAGCGAAGATGGAACGCACCAGACGTAGAAGCGGCAGATCTGACTCTCCTGGAGGGCTGTAGGCTACTGGGGACATGTAGATCCATGCACTCTGGCTTAAAGAGCATCAGTACACAATCGCAGCCTTTCATGAGCAAAAGCAAAATACCCTACACAAGAGGGTCAGAAGACGTTTTACAAATAAAATGATAAAATTTATTTGCTTCTATAATGGCTCACGAGTAAAGGGTCGCAACTTTGTTGTGTATACTTTGTGGGTTGACAACTTATACAATGACTAGGCTACCCGTCCATCAGAGAAGGGAAAGGTTTGGTGCCCCCCCCCCATTAGTTTAACACTGGATGCAGGTAAGCTATTAGCTCAGGGCAGTTGGTATTTGACGGGTATCATGGAGGGCGTTTCCATAAGGGATGACGGTTATTTGGCTGGGACGTGTAGAGAGAATTGTGTTATTCTACGTGGGTAAAGGGCAGTGTCCTGAGTTTATTTAAACATAGAGGGGATTTGCCAACTGCCATTTTTTATAATTGTACAAGAAACAACTTGAAACTACATAACTTTAATGCTATAATAGACGTAAAAGTCCCGGGATTTAAAAGCTAACAGAAACACCAAGAAATGAAGAAATGTTTACAAATAAATCACGAGTAAAAAAATAGGATAAAATAAATTGATCCTAAATGTTCAAAACGTTTTGAAAAATGTTCAAATATTTCTTGCTGCTTAAAACTTAATTTCTAAAACTTGATAAAATCAATTAGGTAGTCATGAAAAAGTATATAAAAAATTATTCAAGTATTTGTATAAGAATTTTTAAGGTAAAAAACGAAAGATATAAAAAAATACTTTATTTGATAACAAATTTAAAAAGTACTTCAGTTTGAAATATTCTAATTTACATAAAAATAACATTACATTATTCATTAATAAAACTGACCAATTGAAATGTAAATATCAGTGATTAAATTCAATAAATAAATAAATTAATGGTTTGCATATTTCGCGGAAACACGGTCTCCCGACCGCGCTAATATAATGGGTATTCAAATTTATTTTCTCGTCATTGTTAGAAGCAACAAATTAATCAGAAATATGTATAAAGAGGGGGAGGAATTACTCGCTGCATTTACTCGATCTATCGTTAATCAAGTGAAGCGGATATAGTGTATTCTAATCTACCCATAAACAATGAACAAGGGCAGTAGTCACTCATAGCACAATGGACCACACATATGTACAGATGTACCCCATCCCCTTACATTAGTCTAAATTTGCATTGTTGGGAGGGGTGGAAAACGCCACGTTGCAAGATGGATTGTCATATTAGTACAATGTATAGAATTTATTGTATTGTTGAGTTGCGCGTTGACTTGTACTTGAAGTCGTCATTAATAACTTGAAAGCACTTTGCTTTTGCTTCCCTTGCTGTTGATTTGATTTATATTAATGGTAGGTAGTATGCGCTTTCCTCTATGAAGAATTGAGATGTGTCAAGGATAATATTTCCTTCCCCAACTTCATGATTGATTTATTTTAAAAAAATACATTTTCTTAAAAAATATAATGAAATTTTCAACAGAGATTATTAACAATTTATTAAAACATGAATATTTCGTCAAAATTTAAATTCGTTTTTAAAATATATGTTGAGTGTTTCTCCTATTTAGTCTCAAATTCATTTAAGTGAATAAACAATTTAATTAGGAGAAACACTTTTGCATTCGTCATTAGTTTTTTATAACGTAAAAGGGCTTACCATTTATTCCGGCATTAAAATCTATATCTATTAATATACTTTATAGATCTTTAATTACAAAATATACATTAAAAGGATGAAATATATTAAAATTGAAGAGTTTCCCTTGAGCGCTTGAACTTGGTTACAAATCTATATTCCAATTATCAGTAAATGTTTTGTTTGCTTCTTTATGTAAGTGTTTGCACGTTATAAAATTTAGCGAGAATTTTCTTTGGCCATGGTAGCGATTAACTATAATGCTATAGTCTCGATTATCCGTGGATCGGAGGTGCTTCGGATAGTCGAAAACTGGGCTAACACGGACTTTGTGAAAACCGAAAGCGATACACTGGGTTAACGAAAACGTGGTCAAAGATGTAAAAAAGGGCATCTATTATATAATAAAATAAAAGGAAGAGGGCACAAATAAAAAAAAATCGGAAAATCGTTTATTTACGTCGTTCCTCTAAGAGAATGCTGGAATCCAAAGATATATGCGCTGTACATTTCTATACTACCTCGGTTAACTTAGAACTCGGTTAATCGGTGAATTACATTGGAGTATATTGTGATAAGCTACATAATTTTAGGGTGTTTTGAGGGTAAAATATAACACACACACACACACACACACACACACACACAGCACACAGCGCGCGCGCACACACACACCACACAGCGCGCGCGCACACACACACCACACAGCACGCGCGCGTACACACACACACATACACACACACACACACACGCTTACACATAATCAAATATATATATATATATATATATATATATGTATATATGTATATATATATTAAATATATTAAATATGGTGATATGTTTTCTTGTATACAGTTAATAAATTAAAAATATTTCAAAAACAAGAATACTTTTAATGAATATATTTATTCAAAGCTTTTTGCCGATAAAATAGTATCAGCATCTTCAGGAAAATAATTATCTAATAAAATACTTTTACAAAATTAAATCATATGTACTACAAAGAATCATATGTTTATAAGTATTGCGCTTTATGTAAATTTTTCCATAACATCAATGACTTTATAAATAGTTTGGTGCCTTTATCTCACTTGAATTTGATTAAAAATGAATATATTTGAAACATTGGAAATTTATAAGCATAAAGTTAAAGACAAATTAATTGATGAACAAATTCAAGTGAGATCAAGGCACCAAACTATTTATAAAGTCATTGATGTTATAGAAAAATTTACATAAAGCGCAATACTTATAAACATATGATTCTTTTTTACATATGATTTAATTTTGTAAAAGTATTTTATTAGATAATTATTTTCCTGAAGAAGCTGATACTATTTTATCGGCGAAAAGCTTTGAATAAATATATTCATTAAAAGTATTCTTGTTTTTGAAATATTTTAAATTTATTAATTATATATATATATATATATATATATATATATATATATATATATATATATATATACATATATATTTAAAACAACATTGGTTATTCAAATACAAGAATATTTATTAATTTATATTCAAAGCTTTTCGTTGGTAAACAGTACCAACATCATCAGGAATGAAAATTTTCATTCCTGATGATGTTGGTACTGTTTACCAACGAAAAGCTCTGAATATAAATTAATAAATATTCTTCTATTTGAATAACCTATGTTGTTTTAAATTACGAACGAAGAAAACGTATTATATATATATATATATATATATATATATATATATATATATATATATATATATATATTTAACTTTGTAACACTGTTTTCTTGTATTTACTTATCACTTTCACTATATGCACTTAAACAAGAATCTTACTTGGTATTTTTGCGAGTTAAGTTCAAAGATTGATAGCATCTCCAATATCGAGCATCACTGACCGGGGGTTGTAGTAGACTATAGTTGTGATGCTCGATGATGGAGATACTACCAATCTTTGTAAGGTAACGCGCATAAATACCAAGTAAGATTCTTGTTTAAGTGCATATAGTGAAAGTGATATATATAAATATATATATTCTATATATATTTATATTCTCGATATATATATATTCTATATATATAGAATAAGTCTTAACGCTAGGGAGAAATATATAATTGAAGACGTAAAGCTAACAAAAAAAAAACTATTAATATTTGATTCAAATTGAAAATTTCTCTTGCCATTTCTATTTACTATGCTGTAACACCTGACATTCTGGAAATACTTGGGTGAATTTTCTTAGGAATATTTTTTGAGATTTAATAAGCAAATTTACGATTTCGAAATTGAATTTTAAAATATAGTAATATTATTGGAGGCAACAACAATAAAAGTTTTAAACCCCTAGGGAACTGGTATATTTTAAATTAAAAAAAAAAACTTTTAAATATATGTTTTAACCAGAATATATACACTAACGTTTGCCGTGAGAAAACTTACAAATTCATTTCATTTTACAGCCCTTTCAATTAAGTCCATTTTATAGACATCAAACCTAAATTATATTTTATGAAATTCATTTTAAAGACAAGGCTCAGTGAAGTAATTTACTGTATATGTTAGTTAAATTTATTAGTAAATAAACGATATAATTTTATTAGGATCTTGAACTTATTCCCGTGAAATATAAAATCCTAAGATAATTTTGTTTTCTCTCTCTTCCATCGGAAACTAATAAAACGCCCCGAGATTCTAATCTTTCTACACTCATAATTCTGCCAACAAAAGGAACCCTCTCCTGCGTCCTGTAAACCGACAATTACCGCTCCGATAATTGGCTTGTCAGGACCGGAACTTGGCTGAGTTGCCAAAATGAAGATAATTTCAGGACGTCAGCAAAGCATTACCCTTCCGACAGTATGGACAAACATCAATTAACATGGTGTGTCATCACGATCAGCTGACCATTGTCCAGTGAGTCACGCGTCCTAATGACATTTGCCAGGCTGGCCAACTGCTTACCAAAATATTATCGTAGGGATTACACCCTTTATAGCCTATGAGCAGACAATAGAGTTTCAATTACCGACGATTCGGAACTCTCCGTGGAATCTGTAACTATTGTGAGAATGAATAGCTTTTGATAAATTTCCCGTCAGCCACTGACAAGATATACGGGGATTAGACTTTACTAGATTTTACTTTAAACGAATGATGACAAACTAGTAGCAACTTGGAGCATCTGTCGTGTAAATTTTTATTTCTGATAAATAAAACCTCTAAACCACAAATTCTTTTAATTTAAATCCTTATCTACTTATAAAATTATCACATGAATATTTCTTCTGTGAAGAAAAAACAAAAAACAAGAGTTATACTTGTACTAATTTTTTCTGAAGATGGCTGCTTTGTGATCGAAATATATGATGTATGTATGTATATATATATATATATATATATATATATATATATATATATATATATATATATATATTATATGAGGTTACATTATTGTCTTAGTATTTCCATTAAAATGTTTTCTTTATGAAGTTACATTGTTGATTTGTATTTTCATTTTCATTTTTAATGTTTGATGCTACATTATTGTATTTATATTTTTATTTTCATTTTTGCTGTAGTCTATGAAGTTACAAAATTCTATTTTCATTCTTACTGTACAAGGCTACATTATTGATTTGTATTTTCATTTTCATTTTTAATGTATGAGGCTACATTACTGTATTTGTATTTTTTGTTAATTCTACAAGCTTAAATTATTGTACTTTTATTTTCATTTTTATTGTATGTGACTACATTATTGTATTTGTATTTTTGTTAATTCTACAAGCTTAAATTATTGTACTTTTATTTTCATTTTTTATTGTATGTGGCTACATTATTGTATTTGTATTTTTTGTCAACTCTACAAGCTTAAATTATTGTACTTTTATTTTCATTTTTATTGTATGTGGCTACATTATTGTATTTAATTTTCATATTTACTTTTTGGTATGAGGTTACATTGTGGATTTGTATTTTCATTTTCATTTTTATTGTATGTGGCTAAATTACTGTATTTGTATTTTTTGTTAATTCTACAAGCTTAAATTATTGTACTTTTATTTTCATTTTTATTGTATGTGGCTACATTATTGTATTTAATTTTCATATTTATTTTTTGGTTTAAGGTTACATTATTGATTTGTATTTTCATTTTTAATGTATGAGGCTACATTGCTATATTTGTATTTTTTGTCAACTCTACAAGCTTAAATTATTGTACTTTTATTTTCATTTTTATTGTATGTGGCTACATAATTTTTTTAAATTTTCATATATATTTTTTGGTTTGAGGTTACATTATTGATTTGTGTTTTCATTTTCACTTTTAATGTATGAGGCTACATTATTGTATTTGTGTTTTTATTTTCATATTTAATGTAAGAGGTTACAGTATATACCATAACGAGATCATATAGAGTTCATTTGTTAATAAAAATTTCAACTTTTTGTTTTCAATCAACTGACTTCAGGTGTTGATTTATAGTGTAGATAGTAATTTTCATTGCAGTTTTTTATTTATTACGTTTTGTTCAAAAGAATAGTTCATTTTACGTTCTGTTCAGAAACTACAGTATTATAAATTATATTTACCAAGACAAATAATTTAAATTCAAAATGGAGGTTGTAGAAACAGTTATGTTTATTGCAGGCAGTAAATTTCCAAATCCAAAATTAGCTCCCGAATGCGTCATTTGATGAGTTACGGCTAACGCCAGCTCAAAGGGACCAACTTTATATATTTCTAAGCAGATATAATGCATGGCCAACTTAATAACAATTTTTCTCATTGACTAGGCGCCAGTTCCGGATGGACAGGAACAGGGAACATAGCTGTCCGCGGCGCCGCTTTCAAACAAACAAAAGACACTATTCTCCGTCCATTATTTAGAAAAATTGGACATAAATTCTCATCCCTACAGCGCAGAGGCGTTAATAACTGAAGGTTATTCTTGGTACGTGACCCGTCCACGAGTTTATTGTTGAGTTGTGTGAAGGACTTTTAAGAAGAACTAAAGTAAAGATATAGTTATATTTCCGATTTTTTATTCCACACACAATAGTTAAATAGAATTTTATTTAAAACAATTTCTCAGTCATTCGAATAAAATACTTTGAAATGTTCTAATAAAATATCGATTTTTTTCAACAATAAAAAATTCTTTCTTTCATTCTTTCTTTTCTCCCCGTTTTACAGGTGATTATTTTAAAATTAATTTTTCATGTAGAAACCTCTAAAAGTGGACCAAAATATATACGTTTTCATAAAAAACATATGTGATATGAAAAATTTTTTAGCCAATTCCTACAAAGGCCAAAAGAAAATTTATTTTTTTTAGATATTTTTCAATAAATAGTTACAATTAATATAAATATGTCTATACATAAAACAGAATCACAATAATAAGTCGCAAAATTTAAAAAAAAAATACTTAATAAAAATTATAAATTAAATTTAATCAATGAGTTAATATTTGAAAAAAGCTGTATTAACATAAAATGTCATCCACATTAAAAAAAATGTATTCACTTGAGGAATTGAATAAAAAGAATTTTATTAAAGATTGAAAATTTCTACACGATAAATATATATATATATATATATATATATATATATATATATATATATAAGGAGAGTGTAAACTAGTAGTATAAATAGAAAAAAAAGTCGATTTGCCAGTCAAGAATAGCCTAATTCATTTAAAATCTTTAGCGACGTTCGAAAACTAGTTTCATCTTCGGACTTAAGCGCATAATGAAGAAATTAAATAATACTAATTAACAATAAAAATAAATACAAAATGAGTAAATACAAGTTATTTAGTAATGATTTGTATAAACTTCAAGTAAAATCTAATTTGTTCATTCTGTACTTAGCCCTGAAGACGAAATCAAATAAGTTTCGAAACGTTACCAAACATTCTAATTAAATTATATTTGATTCGCAAAACAACAGTCATTTTATCTTATATTTCGTCGAGTGAACATGAACTAAGCTATACACTTTTTAATTGAAAAGAAATTTAGAAACTGCAAAAAAATTGAAATTCGCTACGCCTACCTTATAGCCACAAGTATATAGCCTGTATAAATAGGCTACAATGTCCCGAAGAAGGAGACAAGGGAATACCAACTATTATGTTACGTTTTGTGTTTTGTTCATTATATTTATAAGGAGTTTTACAAGTTGTACACACCTAGTTACCTATTATTTATGCCAATATTGTTTAGGGGATTTGAGTCAAAGGTCTTAGGTTTTATTCGTTAGCCTACATTTCTAAGAGATTTCCTAAGGTGGAAAAATCGTAGTTTCACAACAATTTAGCTACTTATACAGTCGGATTTTTTATACACCTCATGATTGTTTTACACTACGCCTGTGTGAACGCTCTGCTACTAGTGCTAAAGTACTCCAAAATGTTTTGTGTTGTTAATAACCTTCTTCTGAGTCTTACTTTATAAATTATATTGTCCCTTGTATTGCGTTGCTTCACCGAAACACTTGAAAAATATCCGTTTCTGCCGTAATACATTTTTCAGAGCAACACAGCCCAAGAATGGCTGCGCGGAGCGACCCGACCTAATGGCATTTGCCCAGCAGATTTATAGCATTTGTTGGAGTTTGGGCTTTGTTTTGTTATGCTGTAAAATAATTGGCCCCAGTCGCATGGCAACTAATTAATTGGAAGAGGGATATGTAAAATGGTGTCCCATTAATTTCAGTGTCTCATATAAGGGTGCGGCTACCCCGTCTCCAGTTAAGGGAAGAAGTTATTTAATATTGTACATTAAGGGTATAAATTACTTTTTGTTTTTATTAAGGGCCGTATATTAGGTGCGGCACAACACGAGTGTTTAGTTTAACTTTTGGTCTAGGACGTTGATCAGATTTTATAAAGGACATAAAGTAAGACGGAAGCCTATTGGCAACCTAATTTAGTTTCCGTAATCCAAGTGGGAGATGCAGAGATTTAACAAATTCACAACAAAAGACTGCCATTTTCAAAAACCCAACGACAACAAACATAAGCTAGTCATCACAAGTATATTTACAACTAGAAGTATCTTAGAATCTACGTTTGCTATTATCTTCAGGAGTACACATACTCCCCTAAGGATATACGTTCCTAACATTTTTAAGGGTGAAGATGCTTCACTAAGGACTCATGTTTGCCAATTTAAAAATAAGATATTGCAATTAGAACATAAGTTTTCTAATGTTTTCTGAGAAAAGATACTGTTTTAAAAAACATAAGTTTGGAAATATTTCCAGGCCAAAGATATATTTTTAACGACAAAGGTTTGCCAATATTTCCAAGGGAAAAGACAACACATTAAGATCAGATGTTTAACAATATGTTCAAAGAGCAGACAAAGGTAATGCTCTAAGGACACGTGCTTGCCAATATTTACAAGCGTAAAGATACTGCTCTGAGGATAGTTTGCAAATACTTTCACAGGAAAAGATATTGCACTAAGAACATAGATTTGCTAGTATTTTATGAGATAAGATACTGTTCTAAAGACATAGGTTTGCAAATAATTTCAAGCCAAAAATATCCTTTTATCAACATTTGTTGGCCAATATTTTCAAGGAAAAAGACACTACACTAAGGACATATGTTTGTAATGTTTTAAGAGGAAAAGACTACTCTAAGGACATATGTTTCTCATTACTTTAGGGATTAAAGATACCGCTCCAAGAACATAGGTTTGACAATATTTTGAGGCATAAAGATCCTCCTATAAGGATACATGTTTCCAACAATTTCAGGGGAAATGTCACTACGCTAAAGACATATGTATGCGAATATTTTAAAACAAACTTAATGCTCTAAGGACATGTGTTTCCCAATACTTTATGGCTTAAAGATACTGCTCTAAGAACCTAGGTCTGTTAATATTTTCAGGCATAAAGATCCACCTATAAGGACACATGTTGCCAATATTTGCAGGGGAAATGACACTACACTAAGGACATATGTTTGCGAATATTTTAAACCAAAGATAAGGCTCCAAGGTCATATGTTTACTAATACTTTATGGCTTAAAGATACTGCTCCAAGAACATATGTTCCCAATACTTTAGGACTTAAAGATACTGCTCTAAGAACCTAGGTCTGTCAATATTTTCAGGCATAAAGATCCACCTATAAGGACACATGTTGCCAATATTTGCAGGGGAAATGACACTACACTAAGGACATATGTTTGCGAATATTTTAAACCAAAGATAAGGCTCCAAGGTCATATGTTTACTAATACTTTATGGCTTAAAGATACTGCTCCAAGAACATATGTTCCCAATACTTTAGGACTTAAAGATACTGCTCTAAGAACCTAGGTCTGTCAATATTTTCAGGCATAAAGATCCACCTATAAGGACACATGTTGCCAATATTTGCAGGGGAAATGACACTACACTAAGGACATATGTTTGCGAATATTTTAAACCAAAGATAAGGCTCCAAGGTCATATGTTTACTAATACTTTATGGCTTAAAGATACTGCTCCAAGAACATATGTTCCCAATACTTTAGGACTTAAAGATACTGCTCTAAGAACCTAGGTCTGTCAATATTTTCAGGCATAAAGATCCACCTATAAGGACACATGTTGCCAATATTTGCAGGGGAAATGACACTACACTAAGGACATATGTTTGCGAATATTTTAAACCAAAGATAAGGCTCCAAGGTCATATGTTTACTAATACTTTAGGGCTTAAAGATACTGCTCCAAGGACATATGTTTCCCAATACTTTATGGCTTAAAGATACTGCTCTAAGAACCTAGGTCTGTCAATATTTTCAGGCATAAAGATCCACCTATAAGGACACATGTTGCCAATATTTGCAGGGGAAATGACACTACACTAAGGACATATGTTTGCGAATATTTTAAACCAAAGATAAGGCTCCAAGGTCATATGTTTACTAATACTTTATGGCTTAAAGATACTGCTCCAAGAACATATGTTCCCAATACTTTAGGACTTAAAGATACTGCTCTAAGAACCTAGGTCTGTCAATATTTTCAGGCATAAAGATCCACCTATAAGGACACATGTTGCCAATATTTGCAGGGGAAATGACACTACACTAAGGACATATGTTTGCGAATATTTTAAACCAAAGATAAGGCTCCAAGGTCATATGTTTACTAATACCTTAGGGCTTAAAGATACTGCTCTAAGAACCTAGGTCTGTCAATATTTTCAGGCATAAAGATCCACCTATAAGGACACATGTTGCCAATATTTGCAGGGGAAATGACACTACACTAATGACATATGTTTGCGAATATTTTAAACCAAAGATAATGCTCCAAGGACATATGTTTCCCAATACTTTAGGGCTTAAAGATACTGTTCTAAGAACCTAGGTCTGTCAATATTTTCAGGCATAAAGATCCACCTATAAGGACACATGTTGCCAATATTTTCAGGGGAAATGACACTACACTAAGGACATATGTTTGCGAATATTTTAAACCAAAGATAATGCTCCAAGGACATATGTTTCATAATACTTTATGGCTTAAAGATACTGCTCCAAGAACATATGTTTCCCAATACTTTAAGGCTTAAAGATACTGCTCCAAGGACATAGGTTTGTCAATATTTTCAGGCAATAAGATCCTCCTAAAACGACACTTTTTTCTAATATTTTCAGGAAAAAGTACACAGTTATGATAATTGAAAAAATATATATATATTGAGAGTGTAAAATGTAAAATAGTCAAAACGTGGCGTAAAATTTAACTGATATTGGATCATGTTCATTGACGTTTCTTACAAGGCTTTATAACTGTGTGTAAACAGCTACAAATTGTCATCGTTTTCAGATACAGTACGTTCTAATCGGTGGTGACGTCTACAAATGGTAGTTGGGGATTATAAATATACTTAAAATTAACTTATCCTTTAAAAATTCTATTTATTTACTGTTGTGCGATCGTACTTCTAAATTGCCAATCAAGATTTAGAGTTATCCTAAAATTGAACCAGCCAGGATGTTTTTTTTAATAAATCAGTGGGGAAACATTACAAGAGAAAAACATGTTTATTTTAGGGTAAAAACATGGTCTCCTACAGCACAGCATTATTTGCAAAGTTCGGAACTAAGCTGAAATATTTTAAAACATGTATTTGTTTATTTTTCGTTCAACATTTCAGTTTTCAAAGTACTTAAGACTTACTAGTTATAATGAATTTTAATTTTATAAATTAAAAAAAAACAATTCATAATTGTCATTTAAACCTTGGAAATTATTTTAAATATAACTAGCATCCATCTAACGTACCCGTTATTGGTGATCTGAATTTGTCAGACTCTGTGGTTTGTACGGTTGTAACTCTAAAGGGCATGAGTCTGAGTAATTTCAAATTGCATGGAAGAGAGATTGCATAACGCAGTCTTGAGTTCCGGGCTGTGATCTGAATTTGTCAGACTCTATGGTTTGTACGGTTGTAACTCCAAAGGGCATGAGTCTGAGTAATTTCAAATTGCATGGAAGAGAGATTACATAACGCAGTCTTGAGTTCCGGGCTGTGATCTGAATTTGTCAGACTCTGTGGTTTGTACGGTTGTAACTCCAAAGGGCATGAGTCTGAGTAATTTCAAATTGCATGGAAGAGAGATTACATAACGCAGTCTTGAGTTCCGGGCTGTGATCTGAATTTGTCAGACTCTGTGGTTTGTACGGTTGTAACTCCAGAGGGCATGAGTCTGAGTAATTTCAAATTGCATGGAAGAGAGATTACATAACGCAGTCTTGAGTTCCGGGCTGTGATCTGAATTTGTCAGACTCTGTGGTTTGTACGGTTGTAACTCCAAAGGGCATGAGTCTGAGTAATTTCAAATTGCATGGAAGAGAGATTACATAACGCAGTCTTGAGTTCCGGGCTGTGATCTGAATTTGTCAGACTCTGTGGTTTGTACGGTTGTAACTCCAGAGGGCATGAGTCTGAGTAATTTCAAATTGCATGGAAGAGAGATTACATAACGCAGTCTTGAGTTCCGTACTACGTCCGATGTAACTTTCCTATGTAAACTACGGCTGAGATTAGGAACCAATGGATCGGTCAGGTAACATTAATTGTGCTATGAACTATTTCTACAAAACGCCGGTCAGATGCAGAGGTGTGTTTAAAGGTAGGCGTGGGGCTACGCCCACAGTATAAATACAGATGTTGTTTTCATTTTATTACGAATCTGTGTAGCTATACTCACTGATGATGATGATATCATAGAAATGCGTTCGAGATAATAATTTTTTATCTGTAGTTGGCGTTCATGATTACGTGTAATTATCACTTATGTTTACATGTTAAGCTCATAGTTCGCAACAGTAAGAGATGAATTTACTAAATATTGGAGTTAATTTGCTCGGAAATTGGTAAGCCCAATTAGTGGCGCGATTGCGTTTATTCAAATGCACTTATTTAAATCTCGACATACCGCGGGCATTCAAAGGTCACTGCCTAATGCATCAAATAAATCCGTATTAATTGCGCTCCTGTCGGTGGAGCCTGGAATTCTCCTTAAACGAAACTGACATGTAAATGACCGCAGAAACCGCGCTGACGTAGTTTGACAAGTGGTCGCCGGCAATAAACCGATCAGGCGCTGGACGAATCCCGTGTTATGGTGTTTATTTAAAACCACAATTAAATAATTAATTATCGACGCTCAAGTAACCCGTACAGACTGATTTAACCGGCCCGTACTCCATCTCGCATTGTTGCCGTACGCGTGTATTTAGAACCCGTTCCTTGGCATGACACCGCCAGATTCCGATTGACAATTAAAAACGTCGAAATGTAATGCTGCTTGGATCCCATAAGTTAACTCGTCTGCCCACATTCCTGTAGACCCTCTTTTTCTTTTGTTTAATAAACTGTTTAAACTTTGTTTTATTTAGACGTCAGAGTTTAAATCCTTTATAAATCCCCTCTTTACAATGATCTAATTATATTCAACATAATCCTTTCGCGCTGCAACGACACCCAAAGTATTTAGCCTTGCGGAATTGTTCTCACAGATTACCGTGACAACAATAACTCTCATAGCGTGTTTTGTTTTCCTTGAAGTAACTGCTTAAAAGTCAAATCTTAAACATTTGAATAATTCATAAATTTAGTTACTGTGCTAAGCTATGTCGTATCATATCCTTTTAGTGTAGGTGATTGTAATGTATTTTATAACTGATACACTTTATAATTTTAAATAAATTTTGTAGATGTCGCCATTACACTATAGACTAATATTTTACAGTTCTCTAAAACTTCCGACACTTAGCAAAAAAGTTCTACAAACAGGCCCACGTACATACAACATTCATGCTCATTGCTTCACTGGGTAGGCACGACACCACACAGACGGCCGCTGTCCCTCCTGACCGTCAAGCTCTAACCATAAAATATAAATAAATAGCACATACTATTATCAATCTGTTTCACAGTTATGTTCCAGGTGACGCAGAGCACATCCTCAGAGATGAAGCTCAGCCCCAACAGGAGTACTACTTTTGCCTTGCATGCTAATTCGTTACCAAATTGGTAGCGGAAAATAGGTGCAAGTCTTTCACATCATAGCCTCAGTAAAAAGGTATTTGCAAGGTAATACGCCTCCTTGTCCAGCCCTCCCTTCTTGCACGACATATTTCGTGGTTTTCTTCCTTGTCAGGTTTTTTCATCCCGCTCATAGTACGACTCTTACCATCCTGTTTCATTTTACTATCTCCAGATTTTTTTATAGGAAGACCTTATCAGCCTGGTACATTGACAATCTATTCCGTTTCCTTCAAGCGCTGCAGGGATACTAACCGCATGCCTATGTGAGACGGAGGTACCTCGCTAGAGGTTGGTTGCCACGAGGGCTTGTTTCATTTTACTATCTCCTGATATTTCATGGAAAGACCTTATCAGCTTGGTACATTGACAATCTATTCCGTTTCCTTCAAGCGCTGCAGGGATACTAACCGCATGCCTATGTGAGACGGAGGTAGCTCGCTAGAGGTTGGTTGCCACGAGGGCTTGTTTCATTTTACTATCTCCTGATATTTCATGGAAAGACCTTATCAGCTTGGTACATTGACAATCTATTCCATTCCCATCATGCGCTGCAGGGATACTAACCGCATGCCCATGTGAGACGGAGGTAGCTCGCTAGAGGTTGGTTGCCACGAGGGTTTGTTTCATTTTACTATCTCCTGATATTTCATGGAAAGACCTTATCAGCTTGGTACATTGACAATCTATTCCGTTTCCTTCAAGCGCTGTACGGATACAAACCGCATGCCCATGTGAGACGGAGGTAGCTCGCTAGAGGTTGGTTGCCACGAGGGCTTGTTTCATTTTACTATCTCCTGATATTTCATGGAAAGACCTTATCAGCTTGGTACATTGACAATCTATTCCGTTTCCTTCAAGCGCTGTACGGATATAAACCGCATGCCTATGTGAGACGGAGGTACCTCGCTAGGGGTTGGTTGCCACGAGGGCTTGTTTCATTTTACTATCTCCTGATATTTCATGGAAAGACCTTATCAGCTTGGTACATTGACAATCTATTCCGTTTCCTTCAAGCGCTGCAGGGATACTAACCGCATGCCCATGTGAGACGGAGGTAGCTCGCTAGAGGTTGGTTGCCACGAGGGCTTGTTTCATTTTACTGTCTCCTGATATTTCATGGAAAGGCCTTATCAGCTTGGTACATTGAAAATCTATTCCGTTTCCTTCAAGCGCTGTAGGGATACTGACCGCATGCCCATGTGAGACGGAGGTAGCTCGCTAGAGGTTGGTTGCCACGAGGGCTTGTTTCATTTTACTATCTCCTGATATTTCATGGAAAGACCTTATCAGCTTGGTACATTGACAATCTATTACGTTTCCATCGTGCGCTGTAGGGATACTAACCGCATTCCCATGTGAGACTAAGGCAGCTCGCTAGAGGAGTTGCCACGAGGGCTGGGCTAGTTCTAGGGGCCCAGATCCGGCTTGTGAAAACATTGAATAGTTCTCTTTAATCTAGGTATAGAAAGGGTTTAATTTAGAAAAGCGATCCTACCCACACGAGCTTTAGTGTCTCTATTCGTAATGACAAGGACGCATCGGGTCGTAACAATGTTACCTAGTTTTCCTAAACTTCGTTCAACTCTAGCAGGTAAAGTGGTAGATGCTAAATATGAACCCAAACAGAGAGTAACTGGCTCGCTATCCAAATCCAGGGACGTTTCATGTCTCTACCTTAATACCTTTTAATATTGGTAGGCCTGTCCTTGATTGTTTTGGTATTGTTTATTTTGGGCATACGGTAGCCCTATATAAAAATATATGGTATACACTAGTAGTAGTGATTTATTTGTTATTATTTAATAAAAAGTAACTAAAATAGAAATATTCTGTGTTGACCTTAATAGGAATTGACTTTAAACATTTTTATATTACTTGTTCCTTGTAGATAAATATTTATCTGAAAAATAATATTTTAAAACGGCGCAGAGGAACAAAAGAAACATATTTAGCAAGAGAAAGTTTGAAGTTTAAGTAAATAAAGAATTAAGTATAATGAGTCACATGTTATTATGTTACATTTAAATGAAGCCAGATATGAGAGAAGATTTTTAAATTCAATTGAAATTGGCGTTTAATGTTTATACTGGTATATATTTAAAGTCAAGGATATTTTACAATTTTATAACATAATTCCACCAATTTTATTAAATTTCGAATATTGTGGCGAAAACAAATGTAGAACTTTGCTGGCGATTGAACAAACTTAAAATGTGTTTATTATACGAGGCGGTGGCAATATGGCAAGCGTCGGGTACATGGTACAGTACTTCTCGCGAACGACTTTGTGCCTGCCGTTCATCAAGTTAAACGCTTTCTGCCCCTTTCTCGTTAAAATTCCCACCTTTTGCAGCAACATCTTGCTATCTCTCTCCCTCCGCCAGATTTACTACCTCCACAGTTCCAACAATTATGCATCCAAATTTATACGTTCTTACTTATGGAAGCGTACCTGCTTGTACCTCGCAATTTACTGCCCTTTCCTCGCTAACTATGTTCAAATTTATTCGTGCACCGGTAAAATATTTCCGCCTCTATCTAGGGTAATTGACTTTTTTAAAAATTATCGTTATTATATTGCACTCGTGTTTTGTAGTAAAAAAGGTTCCGTAACCTTTATGTAAATAAAAGTACTAAGTTTAATAAAGAAACAGTCCAAAATGGGAGGTGAGAAGAAGGAGGTGCACAAAGATAATTCCCTAAATAGGCTATATATATATATATATATATATATATATATATATATATATATATATATATATATATATAAACACAAACAAATATTATAAACTATTTATAAGAAATCTATTGAAAGCACATAAAACTCTCTACTCACAACAGGGTATAATTTGCAATACACACAGGTTTCTTTAAGTTGCCTTCTTCAGTAAATCATTCAATTCTTCATCAATCATTGAGATGAATTACTTACACTGAAGAAGACAGCTTATTGTGCTCCCAAGACGGAATCCTGTTGTCAGAATTTTCTTTCCTTTATAACATTGCTTATAAATAGTTTCTAGTTTTATCTCAAGCTATTATTGAGCATAAAAATATTGTGAACAATGAAAACAAAAACCAATCCCTTTGAAATTTTAAGGACCCAACTAGCCTCGTCAATATGATCAATCAGTTTCTCGATCTAATGAAAATAAAACGCCTTGTTAGACTAATCGAAACACTATGCTAACGTGCAGTATGTGATGAGTTCGGGATGTTCCCATCTGTGCTTGGCGACCTATGAGACATTGCAATCTTGTTCTGGAGTAGGGTGTTATGTAACTGCCAACTACTTCCACCTAGCTATTCACTATAGCTAGGGATATTTATAAAATTAATATACTCTTTCTAAAACTTCTCTCGGAAGACATCATCCTACTGGAGATTCCATGGTAAAGTTCCTTCACTGGAATATCGGATACAATATCAAGTGTTCCGATTACAAGCAATAAAGAACAAAACATTCTTTATATCAAGGTCAGAAAACAACAAATTGTGTTTTTACATCTGTACTCTCTACAGTACTCCTGGATCTACTCCTTTCCACTGTTTTTTTTTTTTTTTTTTTTTTTTATCTGGGTTCTCTTCGGTAACCAAATGCTGGACAAAGTGATATTTTACCGCTGCATATGATGCTTGTTACGATATAATGTCTGTTATGAAATAAAGCCTGTTACGATATAATGTCTGTTACGATGTAATGATTGTTACAAAATAATGTCAGTTATGAAATAATGCCTCTTACGATATAATGTCTGTTACGATGTAATACCTGTTAGGATACAATGTCTGTTATGAAATAAAGCCTGTTAAGATATAATGCCTGTTATGAAATAAAACCTGTTACGATTAATGCCTGTCACAATACGCCTGTTACGATATAATGTTTGTTACAATGTAATACCTGTTACGATATAATGTCTGTTATGAAATAAAGCCTGTTACGATACAATGTCTGTTACGATGTAATACTTGTTACGATATAATGCCAATTACGAATTTAATGTCTGTTACGATATAATGCATGTTAAGATGTAATACTTGTTACGATATAATGCCAATTACGAATTTAAAGCCAGCTACGATATAATGCCTGTTACGATATATTGCCAATTACGAATTTATTGCCTGTTACGATATAATGCCAATTACGAATTTAAAGCCTGTTACGACATAATGCCTGTTACGATATATTGCCAATTACGAATTTATTGCCTGTTACGATATAATGCCTGTTACGATATAATGCCAATTACGAATTTAATGGCTGTTACGATGTAATACCTGTTACGATATAATGCCAATTACGAATTTAATGTCTGTTACGATATAATGCCTGTTACGATGTAATACTTGTTACGATATAATGTGATTACGAATTTAATGTCTGTTACGATATAATGCCTGTTACGATGTAATACTTGTTATTATATAATGCCAATTACGAATTTAATGCTTGTTACGATATAATGCCTGTTACGATATAATGTCTGTTACGATATAATTTCTGTTACGACATAATGCCTGTTACGATGTAACACTTGTTACTATATAATGCCAATTACGAATTTAATGCCTGTTACGATACAATGCCTGTTACGACATAACGCCTGTTACTATATAATGCCAATTACTAATTTAATGCCTGTTACGATATATTGCCTGTTACGATGTAACACTTGTTATTATATAATGCCAATTACGAATTTAATGCTTGTTACGATATAATGCCTGTTACGATATAATGTCTGTTACGATATAATTTCTGTTACGACATAATGCCTGTTACGATGTAACACTTGTTACTATATAATGCCAATTACGAATTTAATGCCTGTTACGATACAATGCCTGTTACGACATAACGCCTGTTACTATATAACGCCAATTACTAATTTAATGCCTGTTACGATATATTGCCTGTTACGATGTAACACTTGTTATTATATAATGCCAATTACTAATTTAATGCCTGTTACGATATATTGCCTGTTACGATGTAATACTTGTTATTATATAATGCCAATTACGAATTTAATGCTTGTTACGATATAATGCCTGTTACGATATAATGTCTGTTACGATATAATTTCTGTTACGACATAATGCCTGTTACGATGTAACACTTGTTACTATATAATGCCAATTACGAATTTAATGCCTGTTACGATACAATGCCTGTTACGACATAACACTTGTTACTATATAATGCCAATTACTAATTTAATGCCTGTTACGATATATTGCCTGTTACGATGTAACACTTGTTACGTTATAATGCCTGTTACGATGCAATACTTGTTACGTTATAATGGCAATTACGAATTTAATGTCTGTTACGATATAATGGCTGTTATGATGTAATACTTGTTACGTTATAATGGCAATTACGAATTTAATGTCTGTTACGATATAATGGCTGTTATGATGTAATACTTGTTACGTTATAATGGCAATTACGAATTTAATGTCTGTTACGATATAATGGCTGTTATGATGTAATACTAGTTACGATATAATGGCAATTACGAATTTAATACCTGTTACGATATAATGGCTGTTACGATATAATGGCAATTACGAATTTAATGTCTGTTACGATATAATGGCTGTTATGATGTAATACTAGTTACGATATAATGGCAATTACGAATTTAATGCCTGTTACGATATAATGCCTGTTACGATATAATGGCAATTACGAATTTAATGTCTGTTACGATATAATGGCTGTTATGATGTAATACTAGTTACGATATAATGGCAATTACGAATTTAATACCTGTTACGATATAATGGCTGTTACGATGTAATACTTGTTACGATATAATGCCTGTTACGTTATAACTTCTGTTATAATATGTCTCTTACGATATAATGCCTGTTACGATATAATGCCTGTTATGATATGTCTGCTACGAAATAATGCCTGTTACGATATAATGTCTGTTACGATATAATGCCTGTTACGAAATAATGTCTGTTACGATATAATGTCTGTTACGATATAGTGTCTGTTATGATATAATGCATGTTCCGATATAATGCGTGTTATGATATGTCTGCTACGAAATAATGCCGGTCGCGATATAATGCCTGTTACGAAAAAAGCCTACTACGATATAATGTCTGTTACGATATAATGCCTGTTTTGTTATAATGCCTGTTACGATATAATGCCTGTTATGATATGTCTGCTACGAAATAATGCCGGTTGCGATATAATGCCTGTTACGAAATGGTGTATGTTATGATACGTCTGTTACGATATAATGCCTGTTACGATATAATCCCTGTTATGATATAATGCCTGTTATGATATAATGCCTGTTACGATATAATGCCTGTTACGATATAATGCCTGTTACGATATAATGTCTGTTACGATATAATGCCTGTTACGAAATAATGTCTGTTACGATATAATGTCTGTTACGTATAATGCCTGTTATGATGTAATGCCTGTTACGATATAATGCCTGTTACGATATAATGCCTGTTACGATATAATGCCTGTTACGATATAATGCCTGTTACGATATAATGCCTGTTACGATATAATGCCTGTTATGATATAATGCCTGTTACGATATAATGCCTGTTACGATATAATGCCTGTTACGAAATAATGCCTGCTACGATATAATGCCTGTTACGATATAATGCCTGTTACGATATAATGTCTGTTACGATATAATGCCTGTTACGATATAATGCCTGCTACGATATAATGCCTGTTACGATATAATGCCTGTTACGATATAATGCCTGTTACGAAATAATGTCTGTTACGATATAATGTCTGTTACGAAATAATGTCTGTTACGATATAATGTCTGCTACGATATAATGCCTGTTACGATATAATGCCTGTTACGATATAATGCCTGTTACGATATAATGCCTGTTACGATATAATGCCTGTTACGAAATAATGTCTGTTACGAAATAATGTCTGTTACGATATAATGCCTGTTACGATATAATGCCTGCTACGATATAATGCCTGTTACGATATAATGCCTGTTACGATATAATGCCTGTTACGATATAATGTCTGTTACGTATAATGTCTGTTACGAAATAATGTCTGTTACGATATAATGCCTGTTACGATATAATGCCTGCTACGATATAATGCCTGTTACGATATAATGCCTGTTACGATATAATGCCTGTTACGATATAATGCCTGTTACGAAATAATGTCTGTTACGAAATAATGTCTGTTACGATATAATGCCTGTTACGATATAATGCCTGCTACGATATAATGCCTGTTACGATATAATGCCTGTTACGATATAATGCCTGTTACGATATAATGCCTGTTACGATATAATGTCTGTTACGTATAATGCCTGTTACGATATAATGCCTGTTACGATATAATGCCTGTTACGATATAATGTATGTTACGTATAATGCCTGTTATGATGTAATGCCTGTTACGATATAATGCCTGTTACGATATAATGCCTGTTACGATATAATGTCTGTTACGTATAATGCCTGTTATGATGTAATGCCTGTTACGATATAATGCCTGTTACGATATAATGCCTGTTACGATATAATGCCTGTTACGATATAATGCCTGTTACGATATAATGCCTGTTATGATATAATGCCTGTTACGATATAATGCCTGTTACGATATAATGCCTGTTACGAAATAATGCCTGCTACGATATAATGCCTGTTACGATATAATGCCTGTTACGATATAATGTCTGTTACGATATAATGCCTGTTACGATATAATGCCTGCTACGATATAATGCCTGTTACGATATAATGCCTGTTACGATATAATGCCTGTTACGAAATAATGTCTGTTACGATATAATGTCTGCTACGATATAATGCCTGTTACGATATAATGCCTGTTACGATATAATGCCTGTTACGATATAATGCCTGTTACGATATAATGCCTGTTACGAAATAATGTCTGTTACGAAATAATGCCTGTTACGAAATAATGTCTGTTACGAAATAATGTCTGTTACGATATAATGCCTGCTACGATATAATGCCTGTTACGATATAATGCCTGTTACGATATAATGCCTGTTACGAAATAATGTCTGTTACGATATAATGTCTGTTACGAAATAATGTCTGTTACGATATAATGTCTGCTACGATATAATGCCTGTTACGATATAATGCCTGTTACGATATAATGCCTGTTACGATATAATGCCTGTTACGATATAATGCCTGTTACGAAATAATGTCTGTTACGAAATAATGTCTGCTACGAAATAATGTCTGTTACGATATAATGCCTGTTACGATATAATGCCTCTTACGATATAATGTCTGTTACGATATAATGCCTGTTACGATATAATGCCTGTTACGATATAATGCCTGTTACGATATAATGCCTGTTACGAAATAATGTCTGTTACGATATAATGTCTGTTACGTATAATGCCTGTTATGATGTAATGCCTGTTACGATATAATGCCTGTTACGATATAATGCCTGTTACGATATAATGCCTGTTACGATATAATACCTGTTACGATATAACGCCTGTTATGATATAATGCCTGTTACGATATAATGCCTGTTACGATATAATGCCTGTTATGATATAATGCCTGTTACGATATAATGTCTGTTACGTATAATGCCTGTTATGATGTAATGCCTGTTACGATATAATGCCTGTTACGATATAATGCCTGTTACGATATAATGCCTGTTACGATATAATACCTGTTACGATATAACGCCTGTTATGATATAATGCCTGTTACGATATAATGCCTGTTACGATATAATGCCTGTTATGATATAATGCCTGTTACGATATAATGCCTGTTACGATATAATGCCTGTTACGAAATAATGTCTGTTACGATATAATGCCTGTTACGATATAATGCCTGTTACGAAATAATGTCTGTTACGATATAATGTCTGTTACGTATAATGCCTGTTACGATATAATGCCTGTTACGATATAATGTCTGTTATGATATAATGCCTGCTACGATATAATGCCTGTTATGATATAATGCCTTTTACGATATAATGCCTGTTATGATATAATGCCTGTTACGATATAATGTCTGTTACGATATAATGCCTGTTACGATATAATGCCTGTTATGATATAATGCCTGTTATGATATGTGTGCTACGAAATAATGCCGGTCGCCATATAATGCCTGTTACGAAATAATGTATGTTACGATATAATTCCTGTTACAAAATAATGCCTGTTATGATATAATGCCTGTTATCATATGTCTACTACGAAATAATGTCTGTTACGATATAATGCCTGTTACGATATAATGCCTGTTATGATATAATGCCTGTTATGATATGTGTGCTACGAAATAATGCCGGTCGCCATTTAATGCCTGTTACGAAATAATGTATGTTACGATATAATTCCTGTTACGAAATAATGCCTGTTATGATATAATGCCTGTTATCATATGTCTACTACGAAATAATGTCTGTTACGATATAATGCCTGTTACGATATAATGCCTGTTATGATATAATGCCTGTTATGATATGTGTGCTACGAAATAATGCCGGTCGCCATATAATGCCTGTTACGAAATAATGTATGTTACGATATAATTCCTGTTACAAAATAATGCCTGTTATGATATAATGCCTGTTATCATATGTCTACTACGAAATAATGTCTGTTACGATATAATGCCTGTTACGATATAATTCCTGTTATGATATAATGCCTGTTATGATATGTGTGCTACGAAATAATGCCGGTCGCGATATAACGCCTGTTACGAAAAATGCCAACTACGATATACTGCCTGTTACAGTAAAAAGTCTGTTTCGAAATAATGCCTTTTACGATATAAAGTCTGTTACGAAATGATGGCTGTTCCGATTTAATGTCTTGCAGATAATATTATTTCTTGTTTAATTTATTTTAAAACCTGAAAGTGTTTTCGCAGTCGCTTAGTCGGTACAAATTGCCAACATTTAGAAATTCAATTTTAATCAATATTAAGCCACACCGATTTCCAAAAATGGTTAATCAAAACAAGAAAAAAACTAATCAATACAGAACTCTCTCCCGCTCTTAGCCTTTATCAAAATACAGAAATTACTAAATGAAAATTCAGCTACATCAGAATTTTCACTTTACAAACTACAGCCGTAGAAATCGGCCGAACCTTATTATTAAAACAGAAAACCGTAAATTTATAGCCAAACGTGTGGACCTTATCAATTATTAAATAATAGTCCAATTAAAATAGGAAAGAATTTCGTAGATGTGTAAGATAGAGGGTAGCAACCCTTAGCTGGGTGCACCTGCGGAAAAAGCGAAAGTAAACTGTCAAACAAAATTTAAGGGTTTTGCGTTGGCTGCCTTCATTAAAAGTGAAATATAAAGCGGTTACTGAAAAGCAAATTTGTGAGAATACATAAACGAAATGCGGGAGCGAAAATATACAATTAAAAAGTAATATATCTCTAGTTAGATTTAATTGAGTTAGAGTTAGACAGAAAGGTCACTAAAATATTTTTATGTATATGCATAATTTTGTAAAGACATTTCCTTTAATTAAACCTGGAATAAAATAGTTTTAAATAACAATTAAAAATTATAATTACAATGTATATAACAATTATTATCAATTATAAAATTAACTAACACGCTATAACGTAACATGAACTTAAAGAAGGAAGCAGAGAACAAAGAAATAGAGCAAACAGAATTACAGGATGTGTGAATAATTCAATATGGAAGAATAAAAATATGATGAGAGACATGAAAAGGAGAATTAACAAATGCTACATCTACAATGACATATATATGCTGCGGAAACACGACTTGTCACAAAGAAAATAGCGTGAACAAGAGAAATGAACTTCTTTAAACAAAACTCAATTACAGAACAAAAAGCACAGACGGAGACGAAGATGCGAGGTGGAAAACATTAATGAAGGAGTACCAAGAAGGAGGAGAGGAATGTAGACCGACCATATAAGCAGGACAAATGAAGATAGAGTAGTAAAAACAACAATAGATTGCACACCAAAACAACAATATATAGAACATCCTCAAAACCGATTGAATAACAAGGCAACTAATGCTCATATAAATGAAGAGGAATTTTAAAATTATAACTCCAACAATATGTACTAATAATATTATTATATAATGTAGACCGACCATATAAGCAGGACAAATGAAGATAGAGTAGTAAAAACAACAATAGATTGCACACCAAAACAACAATATATAGAACATCCTCAAAACCGATTGAATAACAAGGTAACTAATGCTCATATAAATGAAGAGGAATTTTAAAATTATAACTCCAACAATATGTACTAATAATATTATTATATAATTATTAATAACATAACTCAATTATAAATTATCAATGTTCAAATTACTAAATCAATATTTTGTTAATTTTTTTAAGCACAAATATCCCACCAAAAACAAGATATTTCCCTGTAAATCTGGAGATTTTAATTCTTACAGATTCTTTTTCAACTCTTATATTTGAAATAGAATATTTTTTAAAGATAAAATTTTATAGAACTTAATTTATTAAGAGAATCTTTTGTTCAGATTTTACTGTTGCCTTCTGGTGCTTATTTGCAAGCAATACCGTATTTTTCAGTCACTCAAGGGAAAATAAGGAGTGCTTTTCGAATTGGAAACGGATAATGTCAGCGGACAACTGGAGAAATTGAGCAGAAAACAGGGCCTTAGAAAAGGCCACTAGAATATCGTTTTAAAGTCAGATTGACGATATTAAAACGGCAGTGACAGTATGACAATAGGAGACACAATAATTACAGCAGAAGATAAGATTTGTTGGAGATCAGGGGTCGAGAGAGAGCACAATGCCTTGGGGGAGGGGGTTGTGGGATGAAATACTGGCAGCATATTATCCAAATTGCAGAGAGCACTAGTCACCGGTTGAATAGCTCAGCGGACCGGAAAACGGCGCTATGAAAATTGCCTAGCCTCGGAATGCACGCCGGATTGGAAAAGTTGATTGCACGATCATGGTTCGACATCGCTCGTTAATGATTGCAAAAGTTATTTGCGCTCAAAAGCGCACCGTAAAAGCATATGAAGTGGAATTTTGCTTTATGTTAGGTGAATTGTTCAACTACAAAATGCAGTAAAACTCGTGGGAAAAACACTTGTTACTAGATCAATTCTAATGAATCTACTACTTTTAATCGATTATATACAATATCGTTTTATAAAATCACAAATAAAACATGTAATATAAACCAAAATTGTTTAAACCAATTCCTACTTAAGTCATCAATTTTTATTTTAAAAATTTTAGTCAACTTTTTATTAAATAATTACACTTATTATAAATAAAGTAACATAATCTATAAAACAGCTGTTTAAATCACATAACCTATAACATAAAATCAGCTGTTTTATAAAATCACATGGTCTTACCAATTTTAAGTCAAATGGGACGAAATAACTATATTTCATACTCTGCATTTTGTGTGAAAAGTTTTTCAATCATGAAAATCTAAAATTAATTAATTGTTAAATTTAAATAATGAATTATTATTAAAAAACACTATTTTAACATTAAAATTTTAAAAGGGAGAGTGCGAACTGAACTAATAGAAGAAATTAAGGAAAATATCTGAGTGATAAACTTTTAATTTATTCAAACTGTCCACACGTTTTAATCCCTTATCAATTGATAGTATTTCCAAGTAACTGTCATAGTATATTTCTCTGATAAATGCCCAAATTAAATAAATATTTGTTTTCTAAATTTCTATCTTAGAAACAATATTTGTCAGAGTTTCCACATCTGACTGTCAAGACGGTTACTTGAGTTTTTTCTAATACATTGCAAGTGTGTATGAACGCAGTTGCTAGAATAATATGAATAATTATGCAGAATTCTACAGCGAAAACAACAAAACCTGATGATGGTAATAGCTTCAGAAACGTCACCAGTGATATAAAATGTATATATAATTGACTTGCTTATCAACCGCTTCGTTCAATTTCCCAAATATTCTTCTGAGTTTGTTCAAAAATTTTTTTGTCATAAGAACCATTACTTTTAAAAATGCTTAAAGGTGATTCGTTCAAAAATCCAGAAGAGTTTTTAAAGTAAGAAAGACTCCCTGCGTTTTATCAAAAATTAGTTTGCAGGTTGAAATATACATTTTTGTTGTTTTTTTTAATTCATCATACGTAATTTATATTTTTTTAATTCTGTATGATTAAATGACGCCTCGAATCTAAAAATTAATTCTATGTTTTATTATTTTCCTTGCTTACGGTTTCTGGTTTTTCTACTTTTACGTTTTCTGATAGATTTTGTTTCAGAAGATTATGTACGGCGCTACCACGCTAAAGATGAAATTTTACCGAAACCATTTATACGCAAGATGTTTCAATGGCGTATTACTTGAAAGATTTAAAATTCGTTGAGCACAGGTAGAAATTTATTCCGGATAAAACAAATTTGATAGCAGAGTTTCTCTACATTAGTCCATTTATCCTGATCTCTGTGACTGTTGCAACCGCTCCGAAAGCAAACAGCGTCGGACATGGATGTGCGCAATACTTTCATTAGACAGTATCTATAGGTTGACCATGACGTATGGCGCGATATTACGTGCGGGACCGATGGCTCTCTGGGGGCCTCTATGGCGACACGGCTATTCGTTTCAATCCGACCTGTCACAAACTCCTGAGAGACGTTAAAAACTGCAAAAAACCAGAAAAACGCGATTTGTACGAAGTGGGGGGGGGGTTTGATTCATACTTTACGCCGAAGAGAAATGTAATAACTTAATCAAATTCCGGACAAAAAAGATTGTATTTTGTACATTTTTTAAAATGTTATATTACAAAAAAATTATATAGGATATCTACACGGAAGGATGAAAATAATTTTTATCTCTATGCATTCAAATAACGAGTTAAAGTATATTTCGTTAAAAAGTTATTTCATTAGTTTTTTTTATGTTGGCTGTTGTAATCATCTTTATTTCACTAATTAAATCATAAGTAATTATTTAAAGTACTACAAGTAAGTTAGCAAGTTAGGCTTCATCAATTAAAAGAAGTTTTCGAAACGCATCAGCAAATAGGTTAATAGTTTTTACTTAGTTCTTTAAATAATTACTCATGAGTTTTTTTTTTAAATTGATATTTCGTCCAACTAGAACTAAACACCCGTGTACATTAATTTTAACAAAACGTTAGCAATCTGTAAAAAATACAGTTTTAAACAAAACTCTTAATTCTTTCTAATGCTTTCAATTATTTCTAAGCTTTTAACCTCCAAATCTCTAAATAGCTTCTAACTGTAATACTCTTGTACAATTACAATGCACTGTGTGTAAGCACACGTAATTTTCTAATGCGCAAACAAGTATAACACTTTGGGAGGCACATAAGGTGACGGCAAATCAACAGGCTCGCTTTCGGCCAGGAGACCCGTGCGCTCACTTTGTAAAACTTACTCATTCATTTTCTCTGTATAATGAATTCAATCATTTTATTATTACGGTAGAGTTAAAATTAAAATAGCATTTGGTGTCGGCAGAGTGGGGGACGGTTGAAAGCGGCGTTGCCAGGTCGTAATC
Organism: Prosapia bicincta; assembly: GCA_036971475.1. Classification (NCBI taxonomy): domain Eukaryota; kingdom Metazoa; phylum Arthropoda; class Insecta; order Hemiptera; family Cercopidae; genus Prosapia; species Prosapia bicincta. The sequence goes on from JBAIZL010000004.1 coordinate 217,082,375, forward strand.
GCGCCAGTGTTACTGTATTCAAAACTCTATAGAAAGGTAAAGCTCGTGACATATGATCTAGAAATATGGCAACCTTGTAAGTTGTAGTTGTCATGGAAACTGATTGGACGCAGTCGGTGACAAACCACATCAAAGGCATTTTGAAGAATGCCTTTTAATTTAAATTAGTAAAATGGTAAAATAAACGTGAATAAGTCATCATCTATTTCAGCCTTCCCTAATATTATACAATATAATGGCTTCAGCTTCCTGGGAGTATATACGATGTAATTGTACTGGTTACCTCCTCCCAGAGTAACAGCTGCGAGGTTGTCACTTATTACACAATTCGATGGAATCCGTTGAAATGCAATTTATTAGAGCATTTTAATTGCCTATTGGATAACCGTAACTCGCACCTCGTGTCTTGAATCTGTTGCCGATACTCCTGTTTTTCAAATACCTCACAATTATTTGGCTGAACAAAATTACTTTTACAAATTTATATCACGTAACTGGAATGTATACTATCTTTATTTTTTATTGAAAACTCTTATGGCTACCCCAAAATTAGGTTTATCAATGGGGAAACCGCGTAAGATTGTCAAGCATAAAATTCTGGAGCCGAACTTTCCAGATCAGCTGATTTTCACAATTCACAGCTGTTTGCGTTCTCACTTAGTGATCAAATTTCAATTATCAGTTATGATCAAATCTACTTTATTGGTTATGTTTAAATCTAATTTATCATATAAACTAATCCATTCAGTTAATTACTCACCAATGAATAATTACTCACGATCTATAGTTAATCCATTAATTCAACCAAGATAAATGTAAAATTTTAAACTTATTAAATAAATAGTGAATTCTTTTAAAATTGTTTACAAATCAAGTTATTGATTTTTCCGTGCCAGAACGAAAACGCTTTACAAATTTCCAATGAAAAAGTTGCCGAAATCACATTAGAGATTTAGAAAATTAACGATCTTCGATAAAATATTTCAAACACAAAATAAATTTACCCAAGCCTAAAATACTGCAGACGATTTTTATTTTAATTTTAGAACGATTCGATAGTTGTATTAGATAGATAGGCTGTATATTTAAAAAAACTAGCAATTTATCATGTACTATTACTACCCTGGTTCTATCAACTTTTATTTTACTTGAAAAATAAACGAGCAATCGCTTACCTTGAAACTATGTGAGTAGCGAACCCAAATTATTCCGCTTGGATCTATACGTGTACTTTCCTCGCCTTACGTAGAGTGTTTTGTATTTTTGTATGTAGTATTAAGACACTGCTACCATGTTTTTCCTGAAACAAACAAAATGCATTTAATTACATACTTTATGGTTCTATTTATATTGAGTATGTGTGTAGATTATCTGGACCCTGGTACTCGACGTATATATATAGTTCTAAAGATGGAGGTCATACAAAATATTTCAACTGTAGAGATGGTGCTATCGTTAGAAATGGTGGAAGATTATTATGCTAAACCAATTTATATTTCAGGCACTTAAAGCCAGAGGAAGCCAAAACCGATTTTTAATGAAATTGAGCCAAGAGCAGAATAAGGTCTTTTACTGCCAGATTGGCTTAATTGGAGTAATGTTACTTATTGGACCATATGTATTTATCTCACTGGGTAGGTACGACCCCACCTACAACAGACACAGACGGCCACTGAGCGCCTATCTCTAATCCTAAAGCTGTGAATAAAACGTACATATTAATAATAATTTGCTTCACAGTTATGTTTCAGGTGACGCCGGGACACATCCCGAGGCGCAGCTCGTCTCCAACTAAAGTGCTAATCTTGGCAAGCATGACATTTCAATTTCGACTAGCCAGCGGAAGAAGAGGTGTATGCCATTCACACCATATCCTCACTAACAAGGTATTTGCAAGGTATAACCCCTCCTTATCCTTTAGGATATCATAGCTTCAGGATTCCTGCATGACCTCTCGCGGGCTATTTACTGACAGGGTATCTTTCTTGACAGGTTTTTCATGTCGCTATTAGCATGACACTTACAGTTTTGTTTGATTTCAATATCTCCTGATTCTCCATGGTAAAAGCCTATCGGTTTGGCACATCTGTTCCGATCCTTTCACGCACTGTAGTGATTCTAACCGCATGCGCATGGAAGGCGGAGACAGCTCGCTAAAGGATGACTGTCACGAGGGCTGGAGGCCCACTATATATATATATATATATATATATATATATATATATATATATATATATATATATATTATTTACACGTCAAAATGAAAATAATTTGTATGTCACTTGCACCTGTATATAAGAAGAACGATTTAAATTATATTTTATTAAACAAATTCTATGTTTTTTTTTTTTAATTTCGTTTGTTATAGTTCTCATGATTTCACTGACTAAATCATAAGTACCAGCCGTATAAGCGAGAAAAAAATAATAATACTAATTAATTTAACTATTATTATCTCACATTTGACCATTACGGGGAGGATCCACACTGGCTCTAACCTCTTCATATGTACTGTGCAATATAAATTAATAAAATTGTTGATGAACAATAAATAGGTATTAAACATTGTTTGCTAAACAAATAATATAACGTTCAGCGTTATAAGTGTAACATATGATTTCATAAAACAGCTGGTTTTATATTATAGGTTATGTGGTAGAACAGCTGTTTCAACGCATACGTTAAGTTACTTTATCTATATTAATTGTAATTTTTTAATGAAAAGAAACTAAATAATTTTTTTTTTTTTACCTGAATAGGAAATGACATTAAAAATGATTTGTTTATATTACTTGTTCCTATTAAATATTAAGATCTGACGAAGTGTTTTTTTAATCTTTGTTATATTGCTTTCCATATTTTATTAATTTATATTCTTGTTTTTCTGTGAGTCTTCAACACAATTTCTGTTAACGTTACGAGCAACAATAAAATAATCAATAACAAGATTAGCGAACGGGGCGAGGGTTTGGCGTTATTGTAAGCATATTTGTTAAGAAATTGTAAGCGACAAGGGGTAAAGCGCGATTGGGGTAAATCTTTCGGAAGGGTAGAGCCCAAGCGGGACTGTTTAATATGAAAATCTCTCTCAATTGAGAGAATAACAGGGGGTGGGGTAGAGGATGAAGTCATTTGCAAATACGGGACTAACTTTGCAGTGAATCGTTAGTCGCGATATTCATCGAATGTCGGCCAATTCCAGAAATGATTCATAATGACTGCAAAGTTTCTCGCTCCAGTTGGAAGTTTGATAACCTCTCCCGAGCGATAAATTAAAACACAGTAATTATACCTCTACACAAGTTCGTCGACTCGACTCAGTTTCTGTTTACCAACTTCTGCCCGTCTAACGAACACTGCTTATGCATTTACAAAAGTTTCTTTACTTCTTTTACACGAATAGAGTTCCTTTCAACTCCAAAGTTCAGACGTTCAAATTACTAATCTTAAAATGGAAAAGTACAATTTTTTATCTTATTACTTTTAAAGTAACGGGATGTCTTTGTAGCATTTCCTGCAAAACGGTCTCATTGATTCTTTCTTATTTATTCCTCCACAAGAGAAAAACCATCCTATCCGTCGTGTCAGAACATGCTTAAATTACGTGATAACATATGACCTCATATAATAGCTGATTTTCTGTTGAAAGTTATGTTGTACAACAGCTGTTTTGGTAGGTAGGTTATAATTAACACAGTTAATATTTCACATTTTTGTCAATAAATATTTTGTATCGGTTAGTAAATATATTAATTAATATTTCAATAAATCGTATTACAATTTATTCAACAATATGACAATGAGTTATATACTTCTATTCGACTTTTTAAAATAAAAATTTCACTAAGCGTTTCTGACACTTAAAAAAAATTTCAAATAAATTCGTTAAATAAAACTTTAAATCAGTAATTTTTCAAGGTTTAATTACAGTTTTCTGTTATTTTAATAATAAATATATTCTTTTAAACCTCTATACTGACAACATTCTAAAGCCGACTCTCACACACAGCTATACAGTCTATATATTCGCTGTATACGCCCTTTTTAGCTTAAATTAATGGATAACATATGATTTCATATAACAGCTGATTTTATGTTAATGGTTGTGTTGTACAACAGCTGTTTTGGTAGGTAGGTTATAATTAACACAGTTAATATTTCACATTTTTGTCAATAAATATTTTGTATCGGTTAGTAAATATATTAATTAATATTTCAATAAATCGTATTACAATTTATTCAACAATATGACAATGAGTTATATACTTCTATTCGACTTTTTAAAATAAAAATTTCACTAAGCGTTTCTGACACTTAAAAAAAATTTCAAATAAATTCGTTAAATAAAACTTTAAGTCAGTAATTTTTCAAGGTTTAATTACAGTTTTCTGTTATTTTAATAATAAATATATTCTTTTAAACCTCTATACTGACAACATTCTAAAGCCGACTCTCACACACAGCTATACAGTCTATATATTCGCTGTATACGCCCTTTTTAGCTTAAATTAATGGATAACATATGATTTCATATAACAGCTGATTTTATGTTAATGGTTGTGTTGTACAACAGCTGTTTTGGTAGGTAGGTTATAATTAATACAGTTAATATTTCACATTTTTGTCAATAAATATTTTGTATCGGTTAGTAAATATATTAATTAATATTTCAATAAATCGTATTACAATTTATTCAACAATATGACAATGAGTTATATACTTCTATTCGACTTTTTAAAATAAAAATTTCACTAAGCGTTTCTGACACTTTAAAAAAAAATTCAAATAAATTCGTTAAATAAAACTTTAAATCAGTATTTTTTCAAGGTTTAATTACAGTTTTCTATTATTTAATAATAAATATATTCTTTTAAACCTCTATACTGACAACATTCTAAAGCCGACTCTCACACACAGCTCTACAGTCTATATATTCGCTGTATACGCCCTTTTTAGCTTAAATTAATGGATAACATATGATTTCATATAACAGCTGGTTTTATGTTAATGGTTGTGTTGTACAACAGCTGTTTTGGTAGGTAGATTATAATTAATGTAACTTTATTAATTATACATTATTAAGTCAAAGTGCTGTTAATAAATATTTTTTATCTAGTTTTTTTATGTAGTTTTACCTACTACTCCATTTTATATCTATTATTAACTCCGATTATATATTCGTCTTTGAAATCTTTTTCTTTTTTCAGACTACTTGTGCGTTTACTTGTAAAAAATATACAAAGGAAAAAATAGTGAAATAAAATAAAACATGCTAAAATGTATATTTCTATTAAAAGACAAATTTAAAACCGATGAAAAATTTTAAAACATAACTTTATTTTAACAAGTAGTTTTAAAATTTCCCAATCGTCTTTGATTGTTATTTCTGGCAAGGAATTTCACACAACAAAACTATGAGCAGAAGTTGTACATCAGTATATTTAATTAACATAGAACTCATTTTACGCGTAGAACCAATAAATAGCGTTCTGGAATAAATGGCTTTATTTATTTTTGGGAACAATTAATTATTCGATAGAAACCAGAGGTTGGGAAAATATCGCTTCTGTTCGAGATGATCTTGCGGAGAAGTTAAGCACAGTCGGAAACCCTATTTTAACGTATTCTCTCAAACTTCAGAAAACAAATACACGGACATCGATCGACTCCGAGATTCTAACCAGCGCCTATTTTAGGAGTAAATAAATGTTACTAGATTGCTTGGTTAAGGCTTTTTCCCGGGAGTTACAAAGTGTCTTCTCTTTCTCTCTCTCTCACTCTTTCCCCCTTCCTCTCTCCTCTCTCTCTCTCTCTCCCTCTATGTCCCTTTCTCTCTTTACCTCCATCTCTGTCCCTTTCCATCTCTCTTTTCACTTCTTCCTATCTATCTATTATTCTATATCTATATTTGTCTGTCTGTCTGTCTCTCTGTCTTTCTTTTTCTGTCCCTCTCTCAGCCTGTCACTCTTTCTTTCTTTTTTTCTCTATCTGCTTCTCTCTATATTTATCTATCTCTGTTTCTTTTTTTTATTCTCCCCCCCCTCTCCCTCTATCTATCTATCTTTCTTTCTCTTTCTGTGTCTCCCAGCCAGTATCTCTCACTCTCTCCCTTTCTTCTACTTTTCCTCTATCTGCCTATCTATCTCTGTCTATTTCTGTTTCTCTCTTTCCTTGTCTCTCTGAACTCCCTTTGTCATTTTTTGTCTCTCTCTTTCCGTCTTCCTTTCTTTCTCCCTTTCTAGCCTTTATTTTCTTCTCTATATCCATCCCTCTATCTGTGCCTTTCTTTTTCTGAATTTCTGTCTGTCTGTCGATCTCGCTCTCTCTCTTTTGCTCCCTGGATCCCCCTCTCTCTACCTGCCTATCTCTCTGTCTGCCCTTCTGTCTTCCTACTGCTTTCTCTCTCTGTTTCCGACTACTTCTGTTAATTTATCTTTCTACTGCCCGTTTGCCTCTCTCTGTCCTCTTCATATCTGCCGCTCTCTCTATTTCTGCCCTACCCTCTCTCTCCCATCCTCCATTTTGAGCACATTTGTCATTTATCCCGTGCCATATAAACTATTCAAATCTTTTGTTAAAATATTATATTTACATTTTTTAAAATTAATAAAAAGTAGCTACGAAACTTGGAAGAAAGCTAACAAATAAATAATAACTAACAATAAATCATTTATTATTTATAAGCGTTTCAATTACAAAGTTATCATAATCGGTAATTATAGCTAAACAAATTATAAGCTACAACAATTACAGTGATCTGTTATTCATTCATGAGGACGAGTTGAAAAGCGATTGATGAAACAAGTTATTGTTTGTGACGGGATTTATTTTTAATGACGAGCGGGTAACTAACTACTTTAGGAATACAATTAATATAATTAATTGTTAGGAAAAATGCGACTGTTTTTAGTGTATATTATTGTTATCATTATGACGAACTTATAACATATTCTAAAAAAGCAAATTACATTTTTGTAATGATATTAAATTTCAAATAAAACTACTATCCAAATATTGTAAGCGTGTCCTACCATTTCCGGTTGGCTGATAAGTCGGTAAAAATGTTTTAAAGGTAAGTGTCGAACTAGAGTGTCCAAACATGATGTATTGGCTATTTATAAAGTGGCTGATTGAATGCGCTCTGAGGGCGGAGGGTGGAAACTCCCCTCATATCGATGTCTGCCTTCTGGGAATTCGCTGGTGCAAAAATGGAAAAGGAAATAAAAATACAACTCACGCCAGAACCTAGCGAGACTGGAAACACGGGCATAAAAATCTGGATATTTGTACCGCGGCAACAAGAATATGCGAGTCCTTTGGGATCGGCGGGGTTATGGGTGTGTTTATGGTGTCCACACTTCCATATTGCAGACGACAGCAAAAGTCGGGATTTTATATTGGGGATGCAATCTAACGCGGGTCCGCTATTGGAATATCTAACGACGTTTTCAAAAGGGAGAGCACGTAAATTTGGCGTGTTTTTATCTGGCAAAGGTTTCGATTTTATTTTTAACTATTTGTAGAAGAGTCATAACTACCACGGCAGCTAGTGGTTTCGTTGTTTTTATTAGGATAAATAATTTATAGCTTGCAACAAAGAACTATAAAATGATAATTTCAATAATAGTTATTTAGTTATAATAATTATAAATGTGTTAAAAACTCATTCACACCGTGGCTTAAATGGTGCGACGTTTCAATAAGGAAGTCTTTTTCTCTTCACGGTCGTGACAAATTTGTCATTAGGAGGTTTAAGATATTATTTAAATCCAATAATGTTGACGGTATGTATGACTGGGGGCCAGATATTTATGTTTTATTAAACGCACACGAGTACGCTAGCTATTATCTTTATTTTTACACCCATGATAAGACTGGTTAGGACTACACAGGAACACTTGAATACTATTTCCATTAATGCTAAGACATGGGAACTTGGACCACTATTTCTATTTACCCATGAGTACTTTTACTTCTACTCTTATTGAAACAATGTTTGAGTTACAAAGCACCTGATGTTAGTTCCCATTTCTAACCGTTATCTAGTTTCTTTTGTCTCCAGCATGTTTGCCTAGCTCTTTCTTCACAACAGATTATTAAGACCTATTTCATACTATAAATTTACAAATACCTTTACTTTATATTCGAATCTACAATTAATTATTTCTAGTGCCTTGTGTACAGAGATCATAACTCAGTAATATGGGTATATGAAGACTGAATAATCTACAATAAAAAATAATCTACCGATATGTCTACACATATTTCAAGCTTGTTTGTTATCTCATATCGAAAATAATTATTCATACAATTTATCTAATATCAACCGTCTCATGCAAGTCAGTGTTTTACAATCCTCATCATGTTTGTAGGAAAGTATTTATACTGACCCTCTACTTCCCGTCTGGCCTACTGCGATCTCTCAAGGCCAAGTGCACTGTTACGTGGTCCTCACTATAGTTCAGCACGCATTGTCTTGTCAGTCTATAGGTCACATTTTATAAGCTTGCACTTGTGGGCTGCGGGCCTTAGTGAGAGGACGAGGGGAGAGTGGAGGTGCCGGCAGATCGTTTTGAAAAACATTGACCCTTGGACTTCCGTTGACTCTATAGAGTTGACTCGTTATGTTGGTACTTAATAATACTTAGGACGCTACTGAAGCGTTCTAATAGAATGGTCTAAGAGTTGGGACGGATAGGCCACGGTTGATGGCCCCGATGAGGGATGACGACAGTGCCTGATGTTTTCTAGATGACGAATACACAATTTCTACCTAGGATCAGTGTGCCAGCCTATAAAATTCATTCTATAGCAGCTTTTAGACCTATTTGAGGATGCACACCTCTCGTCTGTGGGCATTTTCAGTGCATTTATCCACGCCAACCCTAAAAGACTACTACACCTCCTCAGGAGGGAACGCCCCGCAATTTGAAAACTCCTTTTATAATCGTTCAACTTTCTACTGCCATCTATTGCGTCCATAATGACTTTCTTCTATTTGGCTAGGAAGAGGTGACTACCTTATAACCTTCAATGTAGGAGAACTAGCTAGCGGATAGACACCTACTTCCCCTTGAAACCAGGTTCCTCTGACTCCAGTACCACAGGATTATTATCTCCTTACTTAGTCTTACTTATTTCTACCTTCGGGTACCATCCCTTTCACACATGGTTTCCCCAGTGTCCTCTAAAATGCCCCAACCTTAAACTCATATATATTCACAATCTCTCTCTATCCCTCACTTTCTCTTCATACCGATCAATCGCCTTAGAAAATGAAATAATAATAATAATATAATTTAAATATCTAAATATAAATATAATAAATAACTTACTATCTAACCATATTTATGCCCTGTATAAGATTATTAACAAAATATCTAATGCATTATGGTCACGTACGCCTTACAAAGTCTACATAGAAATTTGCCTAGGATAGACTTGGGCAACCCTTCTAACGGTTACTTTTTAGGATTGTAAGAATGAACCTGTAAAGACAATCTTTTTACCTTCAGTCTTCAGCCAGGAAACCGAGTCAGTTCATGATTCTGTAATGTTTCCACCCTCGGACCCTTTTCATCCAAATGTCTTTAAATCAATTTAAAAACTTCTGGAAGTACATAAAAATACGAATGCCACAGAACATACGTGGCCCAATATTCCCGATTGAAAAGCATATTAATATTTTAAAATATTCCCCCACGTTCAACAAGTCTGAGCTACAAGTGCGGCTCCTCGAGGGATGTTTCAGACCTACTTAATGTAGCCATATTTCATCTTAACCCTCACCCCCTACCCCCCGGCAACGTCTTGCGGTTCCCCAACATCAACCGCTATCATACGGGCAAATTTGTTAAAGCAAGTTCTCGCAAAAGACGTAACGCTTCGTTCTATGCAGGCACCGAATTCACCCTTTCACGTGAAATGTAATGGAAGACGGAATTAGCAGAGATTGCAACTCGTTTCGGTTTCATAAAGTGATGAATTAATTTAAGTTGTAAAATATTTTCAGGGCGTGTTCTTGAAAGGAATTAACTTGAGGTTACATGATGAATTAATTCCTAACTAATCGAGTTTTGTGTTAAATGTTTATAATCGTTCTTTCCATGATTTTATGCTAAACTCAACTGGAACCCATTTTTTTATAATTTAATATTCTTTCTCATTTGTTTTTGTAGATAATATTTTGTTAGCAATTCTATATAAAGTCTATGTTTATTTTACATGAATAACTTAAGCTATTACCTTGTCTGTATTCATAACCTAATGGCGCGTAATTTTCCGATCAGAAAGTAACATCAAGTTCTTGCAATAAGTGACCACAAAAATATTTTTATCAAGTAATAAGACAATTTTACAGGTAACACCTATGTTAAAGATACGAATTATTTATAAAGAGTGGTAAAATTGACGATACTAGCAACAATAGTAACAATTAAATTAACAATGAAACCAGAAGAATAATGCTATGGTAACAGTAATGATAATGGTAATGATACAACAATACCAATAATAACAATGCAAACAATGTGGATAACTTCGATGGGATTTATAATGATAACGTAACCCATTATGGTAATAAAAACTAAGGTTAAAAAGAATAGACAGACCAATGTTGATAATGGCAACGTTACAACAATACCAATGTTAACGATAACGATTCAATGCAAACAATGTGGATAACTTCAATGGGATTTATAATGATAACGTAACCGATTATGGTAATAAAAACTAAGGTTAAAAAGAATAGACAGACCAATGTTGATAATGGCAACGTTACAACAATACCAATGATAACGACAACGATTCAATGCAAACAATGTGGATAACTTCAATGGGATTTATAATGATAACGTAACCGATTATGGTAATAAAAACTAAGGTTAAAAAGAATAGACAGACCAATGTTGATAATGGCAACGTTACAACAATACCAATGATAACGACAACGATTCAATGCAAACAATGTGGATAACTTCAATGGGATTTATAATGATAACGTCACCGATTATGATAACTATAAGGTTAAAAAAGAATAGTGTTGATAATAAGAGAGTTAACGATTAATACAAGAAGTACAAAAACAGCAAGTGCAAGAAACGTTGTTGATGTCAATGAGTATTTAACGCATTAGAATAACGATTAATCAATGGTTACAATAAAATGGGCGAGCACAATAAGAAAAATATTGATTATGACAATTCCTACAACAAAGGTAAAAATCTAGATAACAATAAGCATGGCAACATTGATAACGAAACTCATAACAAGGAACCTAAATACAACAATGATATTTTGTATAGCTAAATGTAGAGGTTGATGTTTTTGAGCCACACGAAGCAGAAGCCATCTTATTTTGTTGCTTAAATGAAAGGAATAATCCCGTTCTTATTTGGCCCCATCGCAGAACATTGTGCTTTTCTAGTCTGAATGTTGTTCAACTCAAGAAATTTTATACAACTATAATTCTATTAAATTTAAAATTATATCTATAAGAGTTGAAATTTTATTCTTCATCTACATATAGTTTTCTTATAATATTAAATTTGAACCTCATAAAACACGAATTACGTAACGTAAATTAAATTCTTTAAACGTTTTGAGACAAAACCTTTTAAATATGATAAAGATCGCGTAGTGTGAGGGAAGACATTTGTTCCAGTAAGGATTTTCTTAAACTGAGTACAATCATATGTTCGGGAAGGGGATTCATATGAAGGTCAGATGTAGAAGTTACGCCGTCCGTCAGGGACAACAAATCCATATATATTTTATAATGTAAATACTTGGGTATACTTATGTATTTTGGTATCGGCCACTTTAACTTTTTTCCTTATTACGTTTTAGTTATGAGCTTAGGATAGTTGACTTATTAGCCATTCTAACCTTTATACCTTTACCTAAGTTCCATTAAATACTTTTGTTTCAAAATATAAAAGAAATATTTATTTTTTGCACATTAGAAAACCTTTGGATTTTTGGTATTACAGATTATGGAGGATGATATCGGGCAGTTATGTTGTCCTGAAAAAAGAGACTTTTAACTTATTTTAATTATATACTCATCCATAAAATATTCTATATTTTGATGAAAAGTCAAATATAAAAACACTTTTTTGTCACTTTTAAAGTTTTAGTTATGTTTTTATGAAGTAGAATATTAAAAATATATTTTAGGTTAGGATAAACATTAAAATTCTTAGTCTCTTCTTATCTAATTTTGTTTTCGTACAAACATCCCACTAGTAATAAAGACTTCCTTCTAAGTCGGTAAAATATCGTGAGCCCAGTCCTTGGACACTCGGAGCTGTATAAAGTCTTCGTCAAAACTCTCGCCGCAAATGATGCGTTTGTGCTATTTCGTAGTTAATATTTAAAGCTTTCTTAAACTTGTACTTTTTATTATTTCCTTAGTTTTTTTTCCACAACTTTCATTTTTACTGAGGATTCCACAACTTCTCCTTAAATATAGCTCTGAGTGTGTCCCCTAATGAGCTTCTTGGAACACTGTATTTTTCATTTGCTTCCCTTATTGTAATTTGTTTACCTAAAACCTGTTCTATGCCTCTCTTCATACATTCTTCACTCAATTTTCCTCTTATCTTTTCCATTTCTCTCTGGCAAAAACCTTTGAATTGAGTTTTAACTGTTAAAGTTTTCAGATTCAACCCGAATTGACATGGATTCAAAAATAGATAAGTTAATAGTTTGTGTAGGAACTAAATCAACCTACAACGTATAGAGTAATATAGTGAGTTTATGATGGTAAACAAAATACATATAAATACTAACATTTACTGAAGTTATGATCTCCCAAACCTAACTTTGTACTGTAACAACAAACCCGAATAAACAACAAAACTTGACCCTACAACTAAACGACGCAGCGTCATCATCCAATATGGTGACAACGGCTCCGTTTTCCTTGAAGAAACAATCTGATGGCATGACAGTTGCTGCCGTTAGTCGTTTGCTGGTTAAACATGATTTGTCCGAAACCACCCCCATCCGATACCACCATCGTCCGATACCACCCCTGTCGGATACCATCTCCTGTCCATTACCACCTCCTGTCCGATACCACCCCCTGTTCAATACCACCCCACGTCCGATACCAGATGTCTTCTCCCTATTGGTTTGTTTTTTAATTTATATTTGTTTTTGTTAATTTTGATTAAATTATTATTAGCAATTTATAAACATATTTACTTTTTTCTGGTCTTTCATCATCTTCCGCGTATACTTGTCTATACACCCATGAATTTGTAATTATAAGTAATAATTGAGCTATCTTGTGAGTTACAAATAAGTAAATAACTGCATTTGAACTCACAAATCTATTCTTGTTGTACGCGTTTCAATGACTTATGTCTTCCTCACGAGACACATTACTACAGTTTTATCTCATGTTGCAGTTGAAAATTTGTAGGCGTCACTGATGATGGCATAAGTGACAGAAACGCGTATGCCAATAAAGTATATTGCTTTGTGAATTCATGTCCAGTTATTTATTTATAGCTTTTAATTGTCTGACATTTTATTCTACTTCTCGTACTACGTAATTTTTTCTTCATTAATCTCATCATCGATACTCCAGTAACTCACAGTTTCATGGAAATCGTTTTTTTAATTAACCGTCTAGACACTCCAACTTTAACATTAAAACAATAGAGGTACAAACCGTCAATATAAGTTATTTTAGAAAAGTCGGAGGGGCAAAGCGCAGGGTTAATTTTGTACGGAAATAGCGTGGCGGAGGCAACGCGAGATAATTGGTAAGAATCCGAGGGTTATCCGAGCCAAAGCAGCGTAATGACGTCACAGTGTGATTTGTGGAGACAATAGGTCCCGTCTTTCTTTGTCATCCGGGAGAAGAAAATCCCTAAAATTGGGTGATGAGACGATGCTGAACTCATTGTCTCGTTTCGGGAACAAACGAAACTATTTCTAAAGGTTTTTGGGCGTGACGACGCTATGAACCAGAACTCTGTTGACGCGCCATCTATAGGGAAGAATGCGGCATCGTTTTACGGGAATCGCGGCGGGTAACATATGTTCCGACGCCATGTTTAATACCAATATATATCCAACTAGGTGCAACAAATAGCCACTTAATGCGTGTCTATTGTCTGAGCATGCGAGGCTTGCGGCTGCATTGTTAGGGCCGCGACGGGTTTTAATTTCTCTAAGCGTTGAGAAATCGTTGTTATAAATGGCGTTAGTATTGTACGACGCTAAGGTGCTGTGCTATTATGCCCCGGCCTGTGTAATGCGGAATAATATTCGAGTCTGTCAGGCTTAATGTGCTGTCCTTAATTAGGTGTTAACATCTCGCAAATAGGCTCCTGAATAAGTCAAACCGATCGACAGATCGATTATGAGAGAGTTTTATAAATCTTACAAAAATCAACCTGATAGAGCTTTTTTCTTGATCTTAAGTTTTTATCTGTTTAACCGCCGACAACCAAACAGAAACTCTGGGGTTACCATTGGCAGCCCTTTGCAGCTCATATGGGAAAGAACTTTTGGAAAATTCTCCATAACTAAGTCAAAATATATTTTTTCTTAATATCTGATAAATAAGTACCTGTATAAAAACTGTCCAACAGTTGGACTTATTGAAAGATCGATAGTGAGAGACTTTTATAAATCTATAAAAAATAAACCTGATAGCTTTTTCCTTGTTTTTAAATATCTGACTGTTTAACCTGCCACACCATGCAGAAACTCTTGTGTTACCATGTCTTTTGCAGCTCACATTCGGAAGATCATTCGGAAAATTGTCCATAACTAAGTCAAAATGTTTGTGTTAATATCTGACAAAAATGTACCTATAAAAAAACTGTCCAACATTTGGACTTAACTATAGATCGATAATAAGAGAGGTTTATAGATCTTAAAAAAGTTAACCCGAAACCTGAAACTCTAGGGTTACCGTAGCCCTTTGCAGCTGATATCCGGAGGAACATTCGGAAAATTTTCCATAACTAAGTCAAAATGTTTTAAGGTATACTGCACAAGTATTTTATACCTTTAACCACAAAATATTTATTATTATCTGCTATGCAAAATATATTATTATTATTAAAATTTTGTAATTGTTGGGTTGTACATCTTAATGTTTTTAAATAAACACCTATTTATCAATTCACTTATAAAACCACTACCTACTAATGTTTCTCAACAGACATTCCTCGCACTTGGTCAGCGCAATGTTCAGTGCTGCGAGACACAGACAAAACTCCCCGCTCAGGTGCGTTGTGTTATTGTGAATCTGTGGCGTTTTGGTGCTGGGATTTGTTGTTGTTCAGAGTTAAGTTTCATATTTTGTATTAGAATGTATTTTTTGACTGGGTATCTTTCTCGCAACAAGGAAACACTCCCAAACCAACACGACAAAGCACTGTACAAATATTATGTGATTTTGTATATATAGGATGATTTTTTCCAGCATTTACATAGCACAAACAGCAAACCTTTACCACAAGATACAAGGAACACATAAAACAAATAAAAAACACAAAGGCTAAATAAAATTTGGACACAAAAACACAAAATATACCATACGCATACAACATCTTTGACAGAAACGTAGAAACTTGATAATTCATCAATAAAAGCCATAAACTGAACACGAAAAAAAATTCTAAAAATATAAACACTAAATAAAATAACGCAACTTAACGAAAATGACACTCCAACCCTGACACCATATTCAATAACAATAAAAACAATATATACCGAGAATGACAACATATCAAAATCCCGTAGAATTTCAATAATACAAAACACACCTGAAGAATGAGCCGGAATTGACAATGCACTAACCAAGTGCGAAACGCGCCCGTTAAGAAATAACAGCAACAGCTCTTCTATTGAGAACAGTTAACGAAAGGTAAATCTTATAATTTGATAGAATACGATTCTGCTTAGATGAAATCGACCAGAGGGAGTGGGGATTACAGCCGTCTGAGCTATTAGGAAATTCACATCTTGCTGCGTGGGTGAGCCCTGTTGCCAATTCGACGATTAACTTCCTTTCGTCGCTCAGTGTCATCGTAACTGTGGTGGAGTGATTTACTAGTGGTGTAGCTTGCTTTGTTCTGCAGTTTCAGTCGCTGGCAGTGGCGGGTTGACTGTCAATGCGTTCGAACTGACAACATCGCATCCCTACCCTGCCACAGACCAACTCCAATTCTACTTTAAATCAAAGTACACAAGACATTCAAACTATCGCTACTTACTACTTCATTTTAACCAGACTAGTTTCGGACCCATGTCATCTTCATCAGTGATATTCTTACATAATGTTGGCCGAAGTTACTCTTGTTAAAATAAAATAGTGGTTAGTGATACTTCGAATATATTTTTTTAGTATTTGCAGAAAATTAAACTGAAATATATAAAAGGTAATAACAGATCAGTCATTAAAAAATTATATATATATAAATATGGAAATAACCTCAAGTCTAGCAGATCTAGGGAAGTCATATTGGATACAGTCACCATAGTCTTTTAGCGGCCTAATATTAGTGGGTCCTTAATTTCCACCTGTTTGAAAATATTTTTTTAAAATTATATTTCATTCTAATACAACCATTTAATTTAATTATTTTTAGAAATAAGGCTACATGACTTCCCGATAAACATTGTCGGGACAAACGTTCTTGAGTCTACAATATGGTGACAGAGTGTGCAAAGAAATTCAATTCTTACTGAAGTTTCATCCGATTATGTACAACAACAGTGAACCAATCGTCATCTACTTCTCTTACATTCAACAAAATAAAGTAGGTTACTGTGATACTTGGCAAAATTAAAGTATCTATTATAAATACTTTAGAAGTGTTAGATGAACAAGTGGTTTTCAGAGGTGCTATTTACGGACATGAGTTCCATGCAATGACAATCCATAAATAAAAAGTGGTTCAACAGAGGCTAGTAATTTGATTCTGTTCTAGACTATAGAAACACACAAGCCGTAACATGTTAGTTATTGTGTTGTCCCTAAATCCTTCTGTTATCTTCGATGTATACACCTGCAGGCCGCTAGATGTATGACGTCGATAGTAACATTAAAGGTTTTGCTTTAAAATCATTTAACACGTTTGCCTTGCTACAGCCCCGTCTGTATATCATAAGTCAGTCGTGGTTTAAAGTTTCATAATACGCATGTCACTCCTAAATTAGCCATTCGTAGCCAATTTAAGATGGACTTACTTACTTCTTACTTCTTGCTGCCGACGTCCAGGGTCATGTGACTCCGATGGTCCGATGTCCATAATAAGTTGTTGCAGCCAAGGTCCAAAACTGTTTATCGATCAATATTGTTTTGATGTTTCCCTGGCTTCCCAGAGCAGACAGCAGAGCTGCTCTTGGTGGAATTGGTGAGGAGCATCGAAGGAAAATATTGTCTAGAATCTCCTTCTCTTTTCTACAGTTAGGGCAGAGTGGAGATTCACTCAGATTAGATCTGAAGAGATTGGTCTCAGTCACAATGTGTCCGATTCTTGCTCGTGCTGCAAAGGCGGCTGTAAATCTGGGAACCCCTTGATACATTTCCAAATCATTTGGTTCTTTTTGAATGTCATAGAGGTTTCTACCTTTGGTTTCTTCTCTCCAACGGTGGATCCATTTTCTAACTGATGTTTTAACAGTACTCTGGCATGTATTTAAGATTGAGGTTATTTGAATAGTTACAATTTTGAATTAAATAATTTTTGGGCCCTCATATTCTTTTTAACACGTAGAAAAATACATCAGATCAAATGTCAGAGATTTGAGTGTAACAGGTTAGCTTAAATTAGGTAATAGGCCTAACATATGATTTCACACAACAGCTGATTTTATGGTGTTGGTCATATTGAAAAACAGCTGTTCTAGGGCCTAGATTATGTTACTTTATTGTACGTTATTAATAATTTAAAATGTTATTATTCAATATTTTTCATAAATGATATTTTTTTAAATTTATATTTTAATAAGTCCTACAAAAATAAATTAAATATAATGTAACTTAATTATAAAGTTTTGTCTAATTTCTAAACGAAAACTTCCTAATGTGTGTGTTGAGGACGAACGTCACTTTAATTCATTAAATCTAAATTTTATTCAGTTTTTACAAAATATAATAAAGGTTTCCTATGCTCAAAGGAATCTAATGTAGAAATTCTTCAGATGTTCCAAAATAAGGTACCTTGGAATGTAAAACACAAAGATATTGACCGAGATCTGAATATCCGACGATAACAGAAGAAATAAAGAAGATGGCCAAAACACATAAAAGGGACTTCAACACCATCCACGTGCATTGCCGCTTCAGTTTCTTGATAGCTAGTGCATGGTTAGAAGATTTAAAAGAACCAAACAATTTGAGTTAGTATAGTGTAGTGTTGTGTTGTGCTGGTTCTAATAAAATTTATGTAATTGATAATGTCCAGAGAAGAGCTAAAGTTTTAATGGGTACTTTATGTAAGTATTAGGATAAGATAATGAAAGAAGAGTTAATGGTTGGTTTAATGACAAGTGTTAATAACAAAAATTAAAAAAAAAAGTGTTTTAAAATTTTAAACAAAAACTCCCTTAGGTGTGTTTTTAAGAACGGGCTTGTTTTTTCAATATCTAATAAAGCTTTTTCATTAACTACATACTTTTACTACTACATTATATTAAACTCTCTTTTAACTACTTTCGTCATTCAATTGTTCTCTTCTTTTGACTGCCACATATTGTCCCTCTTAATTTAAAACCAATAACTCAGTACTAATATAAATTTATTATAATTTGGGAAACATTGCGAATTTATTAAACGTAAGAATTTCTTCAGAGTCTACTTCTGTTTTTAAATATAACATATTTTCTTCAACAAAGCCGGAAGGGCAAACTATTTTCTTCTTAGTTCAGTAGCGGAAGGGCAAACATGTCTCTAAATAGGTTAAGCGGTAAAGGAAATACGTCACTAAAAGAAATACTTCAAAACAAACTTTAGAGTAATATTTAGTCCGCAGTTTTTATTCCGCTTCTGGTAGATATTGCCCTACAGACAGAATCACGAATAAAATAACACGTAAACACCACATTTATATGAATTTATCTAAATAAATAATTACCCTTCATGGATTGGATACTAGATTGCGGGACGAATGACCTTTTTAAATCTAATTTTTCAAACATCAGCCGGAAGTTTACCTACGCCCCCAAAATGTCGTGCGCACAAGCTGTGCCTTGGGTGTGAGTGCGTGGTAGATAACGACGCAATTATTCAAGCCAGCTTCATAGGGTGTGTTTAATATCCGTACATCTTGGATCTGTTATGGCATGAAATTTCCATAAATCCATCTTCAAGCTTTTCCTTGTGATATTTGTCATTTGTCTGCCTTTATATTAATGAACCCGCTTATATTTTCACGCGGCGATTGTCTAAAGAATTATAATCATCGTCATTATCAAGACAAAGGTTTCATTCCACGATCTCCTGAGATAGTACCGATAAGTATACAGGTTTGCAGCAAAAGAAGTAGCAAATATAAAGACAACGATTGGCAAGAGAGGTGCAAAACCAAAGACCTTAAGCAGAAAAAAAACAGACTTGTTCAAGGAGATACACACCATAAAAGTAGATAAAAAAATATATTTGTGTACACTAAATGTAAAGCAAGTATAAATAAAAGCAAGAACTATGTAACTACTACTCTCGTACTCGCGCATATCAAGTCGAGTTGTTTTCCTGAAAGTAAAAGTCAGATTCACAAAAACGTGTTCGTAGGTAAGTCTGTATCTCGAAATATTTGTACTTGTTATGAAGTCTGCCCTCAAGGTTTACGGATAGGGTTTATGCCTACTTAAAACCAAGTACCGATGGTGAGGGCCAGGCTTTAGGAAAAGCCAACCGATAGTGGACAAGGTCCGATTGCACTAACTGAATCGAAATAATTAGATGGGGTACTGAGTTACAGAAACTTGGCCTTTCGGAAAGTTCTACTGTTCGTGAGTAGTTCTGGAAAGCGGTCAAAACGGCAGTGTCTGTTTGGAGTTCAGGGGCAAGTCACCAATTCAGACCTTACAGCAAAATCACGAAATCTTTACATACTGTTACTACTGGTTATGACACAAAGCCCACTCCCTGTCTCAAGTTTAACGGTAATCACCCGGACAGGTGTCACGATTGGATTCGTGGGGTAGTAGTTTCAAATGCTAGATTGAAGATGCCCTTCATAAAAACTATCTTCGTGTTTTTTGACACAAGGGTAAAATCCAAATACCAGGATGTTACTCCTTGTCGCCTTTTATTTTTTTCACCATATTTCTTTTTTCTTACACTTTTCCGCATTAAACACTCCCGAATGTAATGAAACCTTTTCTCTCTTTTTGTGCACCTATTTATAGTAGGTCTGCTTTGCAACTGCAAGTCCCTAAGCAAAATCACTGTATTTCAATAATTTCAATTACTAAGAAAGCTATTTAACTGCATCTGTTAAACAGTAAGATTCTTGTTTGTTTACCTCATACGAGATGTAAATACACTATATGAGTCTATAACTGTGTGCGTGCGCGCTCGTTAAAACTAGAACCATCGAAGACAAACGCATATGCAAATTTCACAAGACGTTTTGAGAATTGGCCAAAATGTGAGAGCGTATTTCCGTTGAGTGCAGTGCGCTCTGTGTTTGTGCGGGACAAATCAAATCAAATCGACACAGAGCGCCTGGGGACCACAAGGATCCCCTCTCAATCGATTCCCTCCGATACATACTCGTCACATCACATGTGACACGGTTTATAATCTTCTCACTCAAGTCTTTTAGAATATCAAGCAAGGCGGAAAGAAACGCGGGCCTAATGCGTTGGGACTACCCTTGCGGGACGCGGTAGTGACCTGGCGATCAGTAAGAGCTTTGCTAAATAAGCGTGACGTTAAAAGGCTAGCGCGAGTACCTTGACACCCTCTACTCTTGGAAAAGTGACCAGTTAAGAGAACGGTAAAGTGAGTTGTGAGTATAGAAGAGAACTGATCAAGACCCTCGTACTTAAATGAAATCTTAATGGCATAATATAACTACGCAATACACGTCAAACAAAGTCTCACTACATATTTAATTTATTTAATAATTCATACATTATCCACTTTAACCTGAAATTAAGAGTTTAACATACTACAAAATACAATAGTAAAATATTTGTCAATTCCTTCTATTAGTTCACATTCTCCTTATATATATATATATATATATATAATTAAGAAAAAATATATGTATTATTAAAGAAAAAAGCCAAATTAGAAATACAAGAATAATTATTCTTCTATTTGTAATTTGTCTTATTTCTTTATATATATATATATATATATATATATATATATATATATATATATATATATATCTTGTACAAATTTCCAAGCATTGATAAAATACTTTTTTACTCCTTATCCCAGACCGTGACAAACAAGATCCCGAGAAAGCACACAGATCCACCAGATTCGTTAGATTTATTAAAAAGTCAGATATAACCAATAACGATTCATTGAAACATAATTAAACATTACTGTACACAACATTACGAGGTACTCCTCGTATAGATACAGGGGGTATCAGATCATCTACTCCTACTGTGGCTATCACACCCTGTCGCTTTATATTTTAGTGTGCGATTTAGTGATATGGAAGCTAAAGTAATAATTGTAAATAAAAATAGAATATAAAATGTGTGTAAGGAGTTCTGTACAAAATAAGTCTTTGCTACTTATAAAACAAGATTTAGATAAACGTGCTAGAGGCAATAAAAGCAAACTAACCGTCAGAAGTCGGTCCTTTGGAACTCAAAAACTGCTTCAGTAGGGGTTCAGCTAGGGAAGTAGAAATAACTGTCAAGTGATAGAAAGGTATGTGAGCCTAGCTCTAACGGGTATGGTATATAAGTGCAAAAACAGGTTATATAAATAAAATCAATTCCTGCTTCGGTCGACATAAGAAAATGTTATTTTAGATACTTTTTATTATATAATTACAATTA
This sequence comes from Prosapia bicincta, assembly GCA_036971475.1. NCBI lineage: Eukaryota > Metazoa > Arthropoda > Insecta > Hemiptera > Cercopidae > Prosapia > Prosapia bicincta. The sequence goes on from JBAIZL010000004.1 coordinate 217,104,383, forward strand.
ATATAAATAAATTGAAACAACCTATAAGTTGAAAAGCTGTTCTACCACATAAACTATAAAATAAAATCAGCTGTTTTAAGAACTCATATGTTATTACTTATTTTAAGCGAAATGGAACGAAATCACTATATTGCATAACTTACCCCTATCGTGAAAAGATTTTTCCCATATAAAATTAAAATAATTCATTAAATTTATTTAATTAATTATTATTTGAAAAACAATTAATAACATCAAGTGTCATCCATTACAAGTAAAAAAAAAATATGAATACAATTTTGAGTGGATGAATAAAACGTCTTTTACTAACGATTGAAAGTTTGTATATTTGATTAAATATACATAAGTGGAGTGTGAATTATTAGAAGGAATTGAACAAAATAATAGCGACCACCAATTTGAAATGAAACCCTATCTTTAATGCCCGTTTCAATGACAAATCTTCAACAGTGAATATAGCTATACTCACTAATGATGACTTTGCCTTTCAAAGACGTTTCAATAATAAATTTGTCTTGTTTTTAGTGTTCGTTATTATTTAATACTTACCTGTCCCTAAAGGCGGAGATCAAAGGTTTTGTTAAAGATCACTCAAATATGTGAACAAGGGTCTATGGGGAAAGATTTGTAGTAAAAATAAAAAAGATGTATACAGGAAGAGTGTAAACGAATTGGAGGAATTGAATAAAGATAGTTTGATACTGGGCTCGTGTGTGTTTAAGTGAAGGAATAATCACATGGTCCCTAAACTACACAAATATCAGGTTTATCTAATAAAATCAATGAACTAAATTCATTAAAAATAATTCCATACAATCAGACGCTCTCATTACTTATTTAAAAAAATGTTAAATATTTTCCCAATAATTAAAGTCATATTCACCAAACTATTGTTACGAGTACATTGTGGATGAGTGTAAACGTGTGACGAGACAAGCTGTCGATAGATGAAGTGAAGCGAACACCCAGTTTGCGGTGCGTCGGGGGGAATGGGCAAATAATGTTAACGTACTAGACAGCCAAATGTATATTGTACATCCCCACTAAATCCGGGCACTATATCAGTTTTTGAGAGACAAGAAAAAGCAATAAAAGTCAGTTGGAAAGCGGAGGTTTTGAATGATACGAGGTGTCTCCCAGCCTCCGCCTATATATTTATGTACCGCAACATCATGACAGCTGATGGATTTTCTATTACGCTATCTCTCTCCTTATTTTTCTGCTTCCTCTCCCTGACACATACGCACACACACAAAGTTTACTCATTTTTGAACACCGTTCATTGAAAATATATTACTACCTAATGCTACTCAAATAAATGTTGTAGCAAAAGTGATAAAAACCTATAAGAAGTCGCTAATTTTATAGATTTAATAGTGTTGGTGTTATAAAAATTTTAGTTTTACAATAGACGGAAAATTATTCAATGTCTTTAACCAACAAAAGTTTTACCATGGGTAAAAACAATCACACACGGACACTTACACTCACTCACTCACACACACACACACACACACACACACACACACACACACACACACACACACACACACACACACACACACACACACACACACACACACACACACACACACACACACACACACACACACACACACACACACACACACACACACACACACACACACACACACACACACACACACACACACACACACACACACACACACACACACACACACACACACACACACACACACACACACACACACACACACACACACACACACACACACTCACACACACACACACACACACACACACACACACACACACACACACACACACACACACACACACACACACTCACACACACACACACACACACACACACATACACACACACACACACACACACACACTCACACACACACACTCACACACACAAACCAACACACATAATTTGAAGGACTTTATCACCCCTCCTCCGAACGTATGGCATTTTGTTTTCTTCCCCAGCCTTTCTAGATCGCACAGAAGTACAGCAATTGCAGATTGTGTGCAGTTCATCACAACACAAATCAACGAACGCGCCCTTTCATTATTTAACTAAATGTGTTTAAGTAAACCCATCTCTAATTAAGATATCGTTTGTTGTTCCCCATTAATTGTTAGTCATAAATACGTTATAGCCACTAACAAAGGCAACTGCACAGCAAAGCGCCTTTCCTGGAAGCATGTGGACTGTACTTTAACAATTAACTGCTTCGATTTTTTTATTTTAATTGCGTCGATAGTTTTGTTCATTTAATTTGTAAAACAATACGTTTCCCAGTTTAAGTCAGTCACTGATGATGTCCAGATTATTATATTCTCGAATGAACGACAATATTGTTCGATAATTGTCTCGTTAACGGAATACGACATTGTTATTTTTCCATTTCAATTACCCGCTGAAAAAATGTTTAATTTACATTTGTTTTTTATCAAAGTGTCAATTATTTATAAACATACATACATAAAAACACTACAGGTGACGTAATGAATTAGATGATTTCCCTTAATTAACGACCAATCAAGGCGTTTGATGTAGTTTTAATACCATAAAATCTGCTTAATTTATATCTATACAAAAATATAGTTATTAACAAAAGCTTAGTTTTAAGTGTATAAATAATTTAAACAGCACAGTGCTTTGATTTTTATTCCACCATACATTTTTCCTGAGCGATTTGAGTCCAATATTATGAAGTGATTGATTTTGATAACCTTAAAACATTTGCTTTTTAATAAATCATTAATGTAAAATATTTTTAACAATCCAATGTAGAATCGATATTTGTGAGAAACTTATTCATACCTGTTTTACAACACTAAATGGGTATTATAGTATTAGGCCTAAGTCTCATTAGATATAGGGATAAATAAAATACTCTGGGGAATAACACAATACACTAATAAAACAATTGTTACAATAAATTATTTTAATTTCCGCCAATTACAGTCTACTATAAGGCGTGTGTGTGTGTGTGTGTGTGTGTGTGTGTGTGTGTGTGTGTGTGTGTGTATGTGTGTATATGTGTATGTGTGTGTGTGTGTGTGTGTGTGTGTGTGTGTGTGTATGTGTAAGTGTGTGTTCACTCTTTCTCTCTCCCTCTTTCTCTCTGTCTGTCTGTCTGTCGATATATATATATATATATATGATGAATTGTTACTATCTAGAGTACATCCGTTCATTCTGCAGTCCATAAATTCGCAGTTCCGACGTTTCGCTAGAATCTCATCCAGCATTGACGAGGTGAAACAAGCAACAGTAGAAGAGGCTCTTCTACTATTGCTGAGTTCACATCGACAATGCTAGATGAGATTCTAGCGAAACGTCGGAACTGCGAATTTATGGACTGCAGAATGAACGGATGTACTCCAGATAGTAACAATTCATCATATTTTTCCATCCGTGAAGGAATACGTATCAGCATATATATATATATATATATATATATATATATATATATATGTGTGTGTGTGTGTGTGTGTGTGTGTGTATGTATGTATATGTATATATATGATACCTACGAAGAAGTGAGTTGTCACACTTTTACAAGAACCCTTTATAGTAATTTCCGAAATCAGCAAATTTCCGTTCAACTGACGTCACCGTTCCACCGAGATAAGGATAACCTAACCTTAACAGCTTATTTAGATGCACAACATAGACTTGTTATGTTTGTAAATACACGGAGCGAGGTTCTATATTAAACGGTAGAGCGAAGGGTGCGAGGGGTAAAAAGAAGTGAATTCAATCACACTTAGCCCGACTTGTTGAACCTCTCAAGGAACAGTTCGCCCTATCTGAATAAAGTGGATGTCCGGCGTTCCGAGGGGAGGGGGCGGTCAGACCGTCATAAAACCTATCGACATCTATAACGTATCCATGCAGGAGTGGGTCATAACTCTCCGGGATATCGCTCCCCAGGGATACTACGCTCTTCCCATTTGTTTTCCGCCAAACCCGAGGATGAAAAATCCATTTCTGGGCTGAACTTATTGATGCGGCCCCGGAGTATGATCCCGCTCTGACACGTCATTATTTTATAACTCTGCCGCGCCGTCCTTTATGATTCAGATTTAGCGAACGAAACAAATCAAACGTAAACACAAGTAGGGCAACGCGATTCTGCCACAGAGAGTAGTAAAACTGATTTCAGAGATAACTAATGTTGAAACAAGCAAAACCCTATCATACATAACAACTTTAAGCAATTAGGTGTAATTTTTCAATTCCTTCTATTAGTTCACACTCTTCTAATGTATATCTTCTTCAAATTTTCAATCGTTACAGCACTAAAATTATTTTTATTCATCCACTCAAGTTCAAATAATTTTTTTTTTAACTTCTAATGAATGTTAATTAATGTCAATGCAATGTTTTCAAATATTAAATCATTAATAAATTTAATGAATTAATTATATTTTTGTATGGATGAAAAACTTTTCATAAAATGGGGCAAGGAATGCAATATAATTATTTCGTCCCATTTTGCTTCAAATAAGTGATAACATATGATTTCATAAAACAGCTGATTTTATGTTATAGGTTATGTTATAGAACTGCTGTTTTAACGCATAGCTTATGTTACTTTATTTATATTAATTGTAATTATTTAATTATATACAACTAAAATAAAATTTTTTACTGTTGACCGAATCAGGAATTAATTTTAAAAGATTGTTTTATACTAATGGCTTATGCACTTTATGTAATTTTTTCCATAACATCAATGACATTATCAATAGTTTGGTGCCTTGATCTCACTTGAATTTGTTCTTCAATTAATCTGTCTTTAACTTTATGTTTGTAAATTTCTAACGTTTCACATATATTAATCTTTAACCCTTGTTTAATTCTTTTATTAATTTCATATTTTCTATTTCAAGAAATCTGTCTCCATTATTTATACAATGAGTAGCCAAATTTGATTTGTATATGTTTAGTTTAATATAAGCGTTTAAATGTTCTTTGTATCTTTCTTTTAATGTCTTTTTAGTTTTTCCTACATATAATTGATTATAATCTTGGCATTACATATTGTTTACACCATTTCTTAGTGCATATTATTTTGCTTATTGTTATTGTTTATTATACTTTAAATTTTATTATCAGTTTTGTAAGTAATTTGTAATTTGGTTTCTTTAAATAATCTTGTAATTTTGTTTATTTCGTTACCAGTGAATGTAAAAGTTGCCCAAATGTTTCCTTTTGTATTATTTATAAAGTTATTGTTGATTTTCTGTTTTCTTAATCTGTTGTTATTAAATTTATTTATAGTTTTTTTCTTATACCTATATATATATACACTATATATATATATATATATATATATATATATATATATATATATATATATATATATATATATATATAGTCTATATGGGTTAGCTTTAAAGCTTATATTGACAAATTTATAACATTTTTTTAATTACCGTTATCTAAATCGATGTACAATTACTGTTTGTAAAACATTCTACAACTCTGATCAGGAGTGGCTTATACAGTAATAATTGCTATATTTCATGTTACTTGATCATGAGTCGGACGAGTTTCGAAGAACTACAGACACAAACAGAGTAACTAGATACAATAATTTCATTATAATATCCACGTAGTTGCCATTTAGAGTCAACCATAAGGCCAATCATTCTTAATACTAGAAACTACAAGAAAAATTAAACGTAAATAATTTGTTTACTTGTTGAATTGTAGTGTTTTTTTAGTTTACAATAGTATTAGACCAATTCCCTTTACTTTAAAGAGTTATAGGGTTTTATAGAATTAATATTAAAATATAATGTTATAAATTGATATTTAATCAAATATTTTATATAATGTTATACTTTTTATTAGAATTTAATTATATATTTTTTTTCCAGACGAAACAAGAACAACCAGGCGAACAAGCGCATCATCGCCTAACTAATATTAATAACTAGAACTAAACAAATTAAATTGAGTTAAAACTAATTTCAATTATCTAAACAATGCAATTAAAATTACACAATTAAGTTAGACTAATTATATATATATATATATATATATATATATATATATATATATATATATATATATATTGTTTGTTCTAATTGCCCCAGTAATGAGTGCTTGATTGTGCACTAGTCCCAAGGTTGCAAGTGTCCGGTCAGTGGCGGTGACTAAAGACTCGCAGCAGTATGAAAGCAAAGGAAGTATATAGGTTTTATAAGTTAGATTAGGAGTAGTCCGATTGCAACCCCACTTGCTAGAAGCAAGACGTTTCAAGATTCAGAGTCTGTTGCTGGTTCGGTTCAGAGTCTTGTTTACATGTGACCTCCAGGTGAGTTTATTGTCAAACTCGTTTGATTTGTTGATAAGTGAGACTCTTAATTGTAGTTTGGGCTCTAAATCAGTATGGGCAAGAAAAAAATGTCTGAAAAGCTGTTTTCTCAACATTTATTTTCCTTAGCATTATCATGACACCATTTGGTCAGCGCATCCAAGGCCTGATTGACTGGGAAACCTACAATACCCCTTCGGTAGCTAGACTAAAATCACAAAATGGTTTTATCCAAAAAGCTACAACTTTATTTGAGAGATTGAATTGTATCTGCCTTAATGAACGCTGGCCTCTTCCGCTGCCGCAAAATCCAACTGAATCCAAACAGATAGAACACTCCCTGCAACTTTGTGACCAAGTGAAGAAAAAGGAAACAGAGAAAAATCAACTAAAACAGCTTGCACGTAAAACTATACATAGTAAATATCCGGAAACTGACTGGCTACATATTTTTACCGATGGCTCTTATTCAGAAACAACTGAAAAGGCAGGAGCAGGGGTATCTATCAACATCTTCTCCTTTTATGGAGCAGCAGGAAGCAACAGAGCTGCCTTCGACGGAGAAGTCGAAGCAATTAGGATTGCGCTAAGCCAAATGTATGCAAATACGAACAAATTTAATAATGCTGCTATATTCATCGATTCAAAATTTGCTATCCAGGGCATAGCATCTCCTGATATGCCAATAAGCCCCGAAGTGCAAGAGTGCCGAAGGCTGTACCACTCGCTAAATTCCGAACGTAAATCAATCGTACTACAGTGGATTCCTGGTCAATGTGGTGTGACTGGAAATGAGCAGGCAGACACCCTTGCTAAAAAAGGTACTGAAATAAAACAAGAACAAAAAACACAAGTTTCTTATAACACAGTAAGATTACAAATAAAAAAAGCCATCAAAAACCAACATGTAAAAGATATAGTGGAACGTACACAAGGGAAACAATGGGAAGATGCCATAACGGCAACACCTGAGGGCCCTAGAAACGTTGCCACCTTCCGCCTCATTACAGGACACGACCTTCTACGAAAACACCTATACCGCATTGGACTAGCTGAGGACCCACACTGCAGCATATGCCAACAAGAACAACACATCGATAGAAGTCACCTTAAGGTATGTCCAGCACTATCAAAGGCAACTGAACATGAACGATACTGGGAAGCACGAGGTTTATTACAGAGTGTATAACTAATGTTATTTTGTATCTGCCATTAGAATAAATAAATATATTGTGTGTTATTTATCACTGGTTGATTTATATTAGTGAGAAAGCCTTTCAAATAGACTCTGTACACAAAATATATACTTTTAAATACAAGTATTAATATACACACTACTATTAATTCAATTGCTTAGTAATAATTTAGTTGATAAACTGTAATAAATATTAATTTTAGTAAATTTAGTTCGTTGACTTGTATTTAGTTTTTACAAAAATATTTGATGTTACATTTTTTATAACGTTATTATTCAATTGTGTAATAATCGTTACGTTACTCTTATATATAACACATTATGTATAATACATTTTATATTTTAATGCATACAACACATAATGTATAAGTCGCTGGCATTTATCAAATAATAAATAAACAAATTCCGCAGAGATATAAACCTTAAAAAGTAGAATATGAATGTAATAAAATGATAATTAATGAGAAGTAAACCCTCTCTAGTAAATTGTCGTACATAAAGGCAACCAACGGTAATTATAAGTTATCAGTCTTGGTTCAACTTAAGGTTTATACTGTTCTAGTGACGTCACGATGCCGAGTTTACACGCCGTGAAATTAGTCGGTGTATTTAAATTAAGTCAGCTCTAGCAATCTCGGCGATTGTGTAATTTCTTAAGCAGCAAAAAAAAATTAGATTTAGGTTCGCCGAGTGCCCAGGAGGCCGCGGTAATGAAAATGAATTTTAAACCACGCCTCAGAGAGTCTCAGAGTTATTTAAACGGGAATTCAAGAAATTTCTGTTTGGTAGAAAAGTGACTTTTTCCAAGAAACGCTGCCGCAAAGGTTGGAAATACTTCTCCGCTGACAAAGTTCTCCTGAGTGGTTGTGGGGGCGTCCTGGGAGTTTCAATTTTAAGACACGGGTTTTCACTGAAATAATTAAGATTGTAATTCCTATTATTCAAGAAGTAAATACGAGGAGAACAGAAATGATTGCGTCAATGAAGTTTTTCTCGAAAATTTCTTGTAGTAAAAATTGCCGAATAAAATATAAAAAAGCGCGAAACATCCAAGATAACTCTTTATGAGAAGGGAGGGATGAAGATGATTTGTGTTGAGAAAATGTGAAAATGGGCAACATGAAGATAAGCATCAAGAAGATTATATCAAGTAACAAAATGTATTTATTCCTCAATAATATTATATTAATATACCTCTGGAAAATAATACATTCCAGTGCATGCAGGACATTGTTAAATGCTAAGTGTAAATAGGTAAAACATGAATGTAATATACGTAAAAGCAAAGCACGTATATACGTAATACGTACACGTATACGTATATACGTAAAACATGTAAAACACGTAATATACGTGATCATTGTTAAATAGAAAAGGTTAAAACAAGTAGAGAGACTTCGCTAGAAAGAGTTGATAATAGAAAAGTTTTGTAACAGCGAGAAAGTTAAAAGATTCACTAGGAAATTAAACAATACGTACGTAAAAACGATAAGGCCAGAAACAACATGGTAAGAAGAAGTAATATAGAAAAATGACGAAAATAAATCGCTTGCACATTGTTTAAGAGAAAACTGTCTTGTGAAGGCGCAAGAAAGATTTGAGGCAGAAACAAAATGTTTGAAGAAGCTAAGATAAATAGTTCTTACATTTAGATAAAGATATAAAAAATGTTCAGAAAATGTTACAATTTCTAAGAACATACACGCTCGGCAATAAATCTACGAAAGGTAAAGCCACAAATTTTCATTTTATTCCTGGAAAGGAACCGCTGAGTTGTGAAGTTCACTGCGATCACAAAGGTAGAAAATCTTGTCGCATACAAATTCTAAGGATGACAGTGTTGGACGCTAAGACCAGCAACCACAACCAATCGGTAAAGGCATGAGTTACTTCTCATGTTGGTAGAACATTTACATCCACTGTGTCATATTATGAGTAACTAATAATATATTAAAGGGATGCTCATGTTTTTATAATTTAAAATAAACCTTACCCCCTGCCTAACTGACGTCAAAACGTTTTAAAGTCGTTGGTTTCGTTTTTTTCACAAAATGAAAACTTTATTTTTCCATTAAAAACACTCGTACTTATAGTGAGGACCATTTTCTCCGTGCACTTGGCTTTGAGAGATCACATTAGACGAGACGAGAGGTAGAGAGTTATTATAAATACTTTCCTACAAACATGATAATGATTGTCAAAACACTGACTTACATGGGACGTTCGATATTAGCTGAATTCGATAATAGCTTGGGTATTGAATAACAATCTTGGAATATGTGTAGACATATGGGGATTCAGAAGCTGTTGATGTATAGAAAATTGTGAAAATGTAACATGTTTTCAGAAGTGGTAGTACACGAGAAAGCGGGAGTGAGCAAGTGCACGGTTAGCTTGACGCAGCTATACTTAAAGTTTTGTGTAGGTGTAATAACAAAACATGAAAATGTCACTACACAAGAGATTTATCTCTCAATCTCGTGTAAATTCTATAAGAGAAGTAAAACTTTGTCGAGGTTGAATATCGACATTTTGCCCTTGAAACAATTGCAACGAGTTGAAATCCTCTCACAAACAGCTAAAGCCGTTAAGATATACAGCGCCGCCGATGACTAGGTTAACAAAGTCAGTGCTTAATCTATGATCCCACTTTAAACAGCGTCTTAGCAAAGTTAGGTTAGGTGCATAATAAAGCATTGTGAAGGCCTAAACCAGAGTGCGGCAAATTGAACTGTATTTAATGTTGTTATATAAGGATTAGCCTGCGCTTTCTGCTTCCCTTAGTTAGTTGAGGGAGCACGGCTTAATCCTTAGGGACTGGTGAAAGATCCTTCTGGAAGCTACGATAAAAGCTAAGGACTACACAGCAACAACTTCACTGCGCTGTGCTGTGCTGGGTTGCCGATCTCATCCGTTCGGGGAACTTTATACACGCTATGTCCACTTTGAAAGTTTTGTTTGCCAACTTAATATACATAAGGGTAGTGACGGCAAGCCCTTGTAATAGCAGATTGAGCCGCGCATTTCACATGGCCCAAAAACTTTGTCCTAGCTTCTAAATCATTGAGAGGTTTTTAAAATAAAACACATATTTACACTAAGTTTTATTAATAATATTTTTAAAAACGTATAATGGTCACTGTGTCCAATCATTGAACGAAACAAACAGCATTGAAGTATCAAAATTGTTCGACTAGTTAGAAAATATAGTCTCTCTAGCTGAATATTGTTTTAGGGTAAACATTGTGAGAGACTATGGAATGAATATCAATATGTGGGAATGTGCAAGAGTTATCAATATGAGGGGCAGAGCCAGGAATGTGAACATGAGGGACAGGGTAACGATCTTCAATATGAGGGACAGGGCAACGATTGTAAATATGATGGACAGTGCAAATATTGTAAATATGAGACAAGGCAAGAATTATTAATATGAGGGACAGGGCAAGAATTATCAATATGAGAGACAGGGCAACGATTGTAAATATGATGGACAGTGCAAAAATTGTAAATATAAGAGGCAGGGCAAAAAAAATCAATATGAGGGACAGGGCAAGAATTAATAATACGAGGGACAGGGCAAGAATTATCAATACGAGGGACAAGGCAAGAATTATCAATATGAGGGACAGGGCAAGAATTATCAATATGAGGGACAGAGAAATGACTGTAAATATGAGAGACAGGGCAAGAAGTATCAATATGAGGGACAGAGGAACGATTGTAAATATGATGGACAGTACAAAGTTTGTAAATATGAGAAACAGGGCAAGAATTATTAATACGAGGGAGAGGGCAAGAATTATCAATATGAGAGACAGGGCAAAGACTGTAAATAAGAGAGAAAGGACAAGAATTATCAATATGATGGACAGGGCAACGATTGTAAATATAAGACAGGGTAAGAATTATCAATATGAGGGACAGAGCAACAATTGTAAATATGATGTACGGTACAAAGATTGTAAATATGATAGACAGGGCAAGAATTATTAATATAAGGGACAGTTCAAGAATTATCAATATGTGGGAGTGTGCAAGGCTTGTCAATATGAGGGACAGGGCCAGGAGTTTTAACATGAGCGACTGGGCAAGAATTTTCAATATGAGGGACAGGGCAACGATTGTAAATGCGAAGGGTTGGGCAAGAATTATCAATATGAGGGACAGGAAAAGGATTTTCCATATGAGGAACAGTGCAGAGATTGTAGATATGAGAGACAAGAGTAGAATTATCAATATGAGGGACAGGGCAATGAATGTCAATGTGAGGAACAGTGTAAGGATTGTAAATATAAGACAGGGTAAGAAATATCAATATGAGGGACATGGCAGGATTGTAAATATGAGGGACAGGGCAAGGGTTGTAAATATGAGGGACAGGACAAGGATGTTCAATATGAGGGACTGTGCAAGGATTATCAGTATGAGGGTCAGGGCAAGAATAGTCAATATGAGACACAGTGCCAGGAAAATTTAATACGAGGGACAGGGCAGGGATTGTCAATATGAGGGATGGTCCGAGTATTTTTAATATGAGGAACAGGGCAAGGATTACCAGTATGAGAGACAGGACAAGGGTTGTCAATATAGATTATTAATTTGGGAGACGTTAAAAAGACTTAGTGTGGGACGTAGTGGATTGGACTAAGGCTTATATGTTCAAATATTTTAACTATTTAGTAAGTAATAAATACAAAATTAATTTGAGACGTAAAAACTATAACAATTGATATTTTTTACACACATGGCTTGGACGTTCTACGGTATTAAATGTGTAATTTTACTATCTGATATGTGTTTAAATCTCTTTAGTTCGAAATGAGAGAAGAACGGAACTGGAGAACAAAAGAGTGCGTCAAAAAACCGAAAATTACGGAAAATATTGAAACTAATAACAAATAGGGCTAATAGAAATTTTATTAAATGATAAATAACGAAAGCGTTTAGAGAAATATATATGACACATTGATCCGAAGGAAGATTTAAGTCGGGTGAGAGAATATATAAAATGAAATATTTATATGTCAGGAAATATAGGAAAGTTGATGAGGCCAAAAAATGAAGAGGGTTAAGACGGAAAGTAAAAGAAGGATAGAAAGGAAAGAGTAGACGGGTGAAGTGTAGATTAAAGAGGCGAAACGCAAAATGAACTGGGGGGGGGGGAAACTGAAGGTAAGGATCGAGAATAAGAAAAAAGAGAATATATAGTGAATGTGGTAGACCAGAAGTGAAGAAAGACAACACGTAAAGTGGATCAAAACTTGAATTGAAGCGAGACAATACGGAAATTAAAATGAAGAGGTGAAAAAAAATTTATTCGTATAAAGCAAAAAGAGGTGAAACAACACAAAACGTATAGTGAAAAGGAAAGTGAAGAAACACAAAACGTAAAAAGGAAATGGGACACGGGCGAAACTGGTGTGGGAAAGAAGCAGCTAAGTCCGGTAAACTGGGTATGGGTAATGTTGGGGTATGGATAACATAGTTTACAAGCCCCTAGCAATTCATTTACAAGCAATTCAAAGCCCCCATTTTAACTACATCCATGATCCTTAATGCTATTAATCGTTATATTAAATTTTAAACGTCCTTGGCCATTGTTTGCCACATAATACAGGCTTATTGATCGGAAGCATAAGACAACGAAGAAAAATGTTTCTTGGTGCAAACAAGTTAAGTAAAACTATTTGCACGTTTCTTTTATTCGCCAACAACAGTTAAACGTGTGTATGGTGTGTTGTTCTTGCAAGCACTTGTTATGCCACAGGCGTCGCGACGCTACAGAGGGACTGTGTTGATGGATGGACGCCTAATGGCTGGACGCTTTATTAATGGTTCACACCGACGCCCTATAATAAGTAGGCAGCGTCATTTTTCTAAAAGCGTCCATCTGACCGTGTCGCAGCCTCGCCTCATGCAATAACCAACGCTTTTAATCATCTAGACAACTCCTCGCTAAAGTATCCCGCTGGAAATTGTCTCATTTGCAATTTCAATTATTTATATAAATCTATTCAGCTGCATTTATCTCAAACGTTTTACGTGATTGTAACTGTTGGGTTGAACAGGTGTTTATATAAAAGGCCTTGTACTAATTTTTTAGATTTACAGAAAATTGTTTTCAGAAGTAAAAATTGTAGTAATAATACGACTGACGTTATATGTGTTGCAATAAATATTAAGAGAGAACCGACAAATCTAGGATAATAATAACTCTGATAATCCCAAACCTATTTCTTACAGTTCAATATAGTAAGTAGTCACCTCGATGGACCAGAGGGTGACAGTGAAACTCCACAAGGTGAACCTCAATGAATTGCATCTACCATGAGCAAGGGAGCTACACGTGAAACTCGATAAATCATGTCTACCATGAGAGAGGAGGGCGGCCTGCACACGTGAACTTCTATAGTCCGACTCTACCATGAGCGAAGGTGCGACACTGCACTCGTGAGCTTCGATAGACCGGGTCTACCATGAGAATGAGAGTATCCATGCACATGTGAATTTATAAAGAAGGGGTTTCCAATGAGCGAGGGAGCGACCCTGCACACGTTAACATAGATAAACTGGCTCTATCACGAGACAAGTGAACCCTACCATGAACTAGGTGACCCTACCACGAGCTAGCTGAACCCTACCACGAGCTATGTGAACCCTACCACCAGCTAGGTAAACCCTACCATGAGCTAGTTAAACCCTACCACGAGCTAGGTGAACCCTAGCACGAGCTAGTTAAACCCTACCACGAGTTAGGTGAACCCTACCACGAGCTAGTTAAACCCTACCACGAGCTAGGTGAATCCTACTACGAGCTAGCTGAACCACCTGCTGAGGTTCCAATATCAGCAAAATAGTGCGACTTATTTTTTGTTACATTTATTCGATTTCATACTTCTCATTAACAATTATCGCCTACTAATGCATTTTACACTAATGAGAGAAATATTCCAAAATAATAACGAAATACAGCCCTATAAAAACTTTCTGTTGGATCCTGGACAAATATTTTTAAAAACTCTGTAAAAAAACCAACAATAAGAAGTAAAATATATTGCGTTTCCAAGGAAACCAGAATGTACTATTGTTACTTGGTAAGTTCAACTAAGAAAAATATCTACATAAGATCAATTGACATCTCTTGTCACTAATAAATTGGGCTACGGCTGACGTTATCTGCATACTCATCTCACGGACAATGCAGTGCAGCCAACTTTTGAATAATGGAGCTGCTTTCATACATCAACTGATTTTACTTTCAAAATCGGCTCTGGTAAATGATCGTACGCCACGAGAACAAAACGCTGCCTATATTTTGCATAGTTAGATATAAGTTAGGTTAGAGTTATGGGCTGGAGTTATACGAGCCGATAGTATTGGAGTTATTGTGTTTGACATTTACATTTATTTTTGTAGATACCTAATCATGGCATTCTAGTACGTACTGACTGTCTGTGTACATATGTACACACGTGACCAAGTAAATAGTTTACGGCTTAACAAAATAAAATTGTTGTCAAAGTGAAGTTATCGATATGATGTGAGACTGAGAACTTCCAACGGCAATGTTTAGGGCACAAGCTACTTAGTTTCACACATTTAATTCGTTTAGGTTAAAACATTTTAAGCATTCACGACCATTTAAATCAATGTTTAAAGTATGAGTATCTAGTATATATTGGGAAAGTAGATTGTAGCATCATATTATGCAGTTTGTAGAAGTGAATGTGGCGATAAGTAGGTAAATTAGTATTTATTGGCTTTATTATTTTTCAAGGCTGTTGGTAAGTAGTCTATTATAAATGCAATTTCTGGGCATCTAGAGATTTTAAATAAAATCTTATTTATCACTTTTCTTAGCAAACAGCCACTACCTAGTGATATCAGTCAGCAGATGCGATTCCAAGTGATCAGCGCATTGTACTAAGCGTTTTGGGGGAGTAAAATTTTAAACCAGTCTTCAATCATTTCCGGAAAAAATCGTTTAATTTATTCCATTCTCCTTCCACAATTTTAAAGCCGTCTTCTTCATTTCCAAAAATATCGAATTATTTAGGGCCTATTTCATTCTCTTTGCACAATTTTAAACCACTCTTCATTCATTTAGAAAAAAACGAATAATTTATTCCATTATCCTTCCACAATTTTAAACCAGTCTTCTTCATATGAGTGCTCAAATATAACTATCTAATAATTTAATTTGATTTCTATTAGGCCTACGAAACGTAAGAAATATCTGCGTATTTAGAATGGTAACGATTAAGAAATATTCAACAACGGCGGCTTTACTTTTTTCTTATATCCTCCTGTTCCTATCTCCTCTTCCTTCAACTTTTCTAATAACGTCAACTCAGTAAAAGACTTCTGTCTAAGCCACATGTTATTTATTTCATTTTCTATTATTTTCCCTTTTGTATCTATAATCTCAATTTATGTTATCCACTACCATCCTCTAATTCTCTTTACCTGTTGACTTTACCTCTTACACTTCTTGTTGTCCTTCTATTAACATTTCTCCGACTATGCAAGTGAACATTTTTCATTCAATAAAATTTTACTTTAAAGATGGTTGACCTAAAAATCTACATTATTAAACAAAAAAAGTAGACATTTAGACCATTATCACTCAGACGGGGTGTAACAATGGTAAGAGAAAGGGATTTAAACTCTTTGAGAGAGAGAAAAGAGCGTGTAGTGTTGTGAGTTGTAAGCTGCATCAAGTAGGATGATTTCTTGCAAAAAGATATTTCAAGTAGAAATCATCGTATTACGTTTCTTGCAGAAAAGTAGATCAGTTTAAGTGCTTATACAAAATGATTTAAAAACTCATGTCGGCTTTGATTAAAGGAATACCGAATTCTTACTCCATTCTAAGTTAATTATATTTGTATGAAATAATATAAAACTCTTTACAGTTACCGAGACTAACGAGGGCACACAAGAAACGAAATGAAGCGAACAGAACAAGAGATAGAAAAACAACGCCGACATCTCGTACAACAAGAAAGAAGCTTTAAAAAAGGTGTTGTAAAAGCAATTTTCATTTCTGTTATGACATTTTCGTAAGAGTTATTACGACACGGGAAACATTGTTAGCGATTGTCGGTTTTTGCGGCGGACAAAAAGCAGTATAAATAGTAGCAGGTGGATAGAACAGCCGGTTGTGTAATCATAATTTGGAGGTTGGTGACGGCGCTGACATGCGCACATATCATGTCACGCGGCGGTAACAAACAGGTCGGTGCATACCTCGGGCCCTTCTTAGTCAGCTTTTTATATATAATATCATATAAGCCGTGATCGGAAACAGAAATCCGTCCGTATATCTGAAGGCGTCATCGCATTGCTTTGCCATACCGCCGCAAACTTTTTGCTTTCTGTAGCAGCCGACTTGATTAAAACTGTTCGCTACGATCCAAATAATCATTGTTTCAAAAAGTTTTATCGGTTAATTTAAAAATTTAATCCGTTTTCCATCTAAACTGGTTCACTACGATTTCATTGAATATTTAACTTTTTAAAGCATTAAAAACATTCAAGGTACCTGATGGTAGCTGTAAGCAAGTTGCAATACAAATTAGAGAGAAGAAAATTTGTTTCACTACTACTGAGGGGCAGCTTTATTTTAGGATGCCTTAATTTTCTTTCATTCCTAGAATCAGGAATCCTAGCTAGGTCCTATCTTGGTTGGCCCTTTCTATCCTTCAATATTATAAAAATATAATAAAATTGATTAAAATCAACGAACATTAAGAACTGTGTAAGAAGAAAGAAAAATGGTGACAAGGAATACCGCCTGTCTTTCGGCTCCACCTACTTGTCAAAGAACAGAAAGATGTGGGCATCTCCTATCTAGCATATGAAACCCCTAACCCTACGAATCTACCCTCAGACTCGTGACTCCTGGGTAGCTAGCGTCAGGTTTGATGCGGGGGGGCGTGTTCCCACGACCCGTGGTACCAGTAGACTAGAGTCTTGCGACCTTACTGTAAGGCCCTGGAACAAGACCAACTCCAACCAGACCTTAGAGTTTCCAGCAATTTTCCATAACTTTTCGGGATCAGTAAAACCTTTTTAACGGTCAGGTTTCCATACCTCGATAACCCGTCTAGTTCGGTCTAAGTGGTTAAAACGGACTTTTATTCACTCTCGCTTGGCCTCACCTAAGGGACGGACCCTCACATCGCCCCTTAGTGGGCATAAACCCAGCCCGTGAGACATTGAGATCTATAACCAACAAATAAATCTTCATTTTCTAGGTAAGGTAGCGGGTACCTTACAAGGGAGCAACCTCGTACCTTACGAGGCAGTAACGGGTAGCTTACTATAGAGCAACGTGTGCCTGGCGAGGAAATAACGGGTATTTTAAGGGAGTACCTTACGAGGGAGTAACGGGTACCTTACGAGGAAGCAAGGGTACCTTACGAGGGAGCAACAGATACCTTACGAGGAATTAACGGGTAGCTTTTTAGGGAGCAACGGGTGCTTTTCGACGGAGTAACAGGTACCCTACGAGGGAGTAGCGAGTACCTTACGAGGGAGCACCAGGCACCTCACGAGGGAGCAACGGGACCTTACGAAGGGAGTAACGGGTATATTATAAGGGTGTAACAGGTACCTTACGAAAGAGTTACGGGTACCTTACAAGGGAGCAACGGATGCCTTAAGAGGGAGTAACAGTTACCTTACGAAGGAGTAACGGGTACCTCACGAAGGGAGTAACGGGTACCTTATAATGGAGCAACGGGTACCTTAAGAGGGAGTAACGGGTATATTATGAGGGTGTAATAGGTACCTTACGAAAGAGTAACGGGTACCTTACGAAAGAGTAACGGGTAGCCTTCTAGGGAGCAACTGATGCCTTTTGACGGATGCCTTTTGACGGATGTACCTTACGAGGGAGTAGCGAGTATATTATGAGGGAGCACCAGGCACTTTACGAGGGAGCAACGGGATGTTACGAAGGGAGTAACGGGTATATTATGAGGGGGTAACAGGTACCTAACGAAAGAGTAACGGGTACCTTACAAGGGAGCAACGGATACCTTAAGAGAGAGTTACAACTGTAACTTACAGACACACACATGACTATCTCATGGACACACAGGGGTGTCTCATTTACACACATACATTCGCTAACCGTTGCGGATGATACCTCATATTGGCTAATCGCCAATAAAATGCGTTTCACTTAAACGTAACAGTTGTTCTTCTAATAATGTCCTCTGAAGATGATTGCTTTACAATTGAAATGTACATAAGGATTTGTATAAAAGACTTTGGCGGTTAAGAAGTTTCATTTATTTAAAATAAAACATTACACCACAGTTGATCCAAGTCGTTTTTGTTTAATACAAATTATCATGAAATATTGATCTAATATATCACCGGATTTGAGTTTAATTCAAGTTTATTATTAAATAGTTAATGTTTTTCGGCAATATGACAATAATCCAAGTATAATACTCGTTGGACAACAAAATCAATTAACGATAAAATGCTCGTTAAATCATTTAAGGGTTGCTTTTTGCAATATGAGGGTTGAGTTATGAGAGGGTTACTCCCAAGGGTCATTTCGACCAGAAGCCGCTCCATTTGTCAGGGCTCAGCTCGGGATATTTATTTTTTATTTGCTCTCGCTCCAATGCCTATAATAGTTATGTTCTTTTAAAGCAAGATATAGATAGAAAGGGACCGTAAAATTATTATATCGATAGAAAGCTCGTCTCCGTGAGGCTGGACATTTATTACTGATGACCCAGCTATATTGGCCTTATTACTTTATTTCTGCGTCTCTTTCTTCTACGGTAGACTTTGTGTGTCTTTTGTTATAAAACCTTTACCGTTCGTTATTTCTTCTTTGAAAATATCTTTTCGTTATTTCATTACCTTTCGAGATAGAAAATGATTTAGTTTATATTTCTATAATTATTTTTATATTTCTATCTGTAATTATAAAACCAGATATTCTATTCTTATAAACAAGCATACAAACAAAAAATTTTATCAATTCCTACTCAAGTCAATAAAAAAAAATTATTTTAGTTACTTTCTATTAAATAATTACAATTACTATAGATAAAGTAACTTAATCTATACGTTGAAACAGCTGTTATACCACGTAACCTAAAACGTAAAATCAGCTGTTTTATGCAATCAGATTTTATCACTAATTTTAAGCCAAATAGAACGAAATAGCTATATTGGATACTTTGCTCTTTTTTTGAAGAGATTTTATGCCATATAAAACTAAAATTAATTCATTAAATTTAATTAATGAATTATTAATTGAAAAAATGTGTTAATATGAGGTGTCATCCACTAAATGGTTTAAACGATGTTTTTGAACTTAAGATGAATAAGGTTTTTATTAAGGATGGAAAATTCATATACGATACATATAAAAAGGCAGTGTGAACTAACAGAAGGAATTGAAAATAGCCTAATAATTGGTCCATACACTTAAAACTTCTGGTTTTTATAAAAATATTTGCCACAAAGATAAATGTGTTTATTTTGAATCTTTACTGTTTTCGTTCTCACGAAGAACTCCTGCCTCATCCAGCAAAACAGTATTTGTATTGTTTGTAAACCCATGTTGAATTGCTCTTAAATTTCTTAGTTCTTTAAATTAATTTCGAATGTCCTTTCCATGTGCGACCTTTTTGTTTATTGGCAGTGGTGTGGTTTGCGGTTATCTACTGATACACCGAGGACTAACCAGGCAAGTCGTCTCTCCCAATGTCGCATATACTGTAAGTTCGGCTATTTCCGGTTATCCTCGGCAGTCGGCATCGGTCACGTCTAGTAACATCTAGTAGAAGACTATCACGAAATCACAATCTTTTATTTCCCTTAAAAGGAAGCTTCCCGTCATTACAATTTTTGCATTTTTTAAAACTTTTATATCCACAAATGGTTAAGGCTTTTTTTATAGTAAAACTTCTCCTTGAGACTTTATACTCTTAGATGTATAAAATTTAACCCATTTTATACCCACAAGGACTTAAAAATATACTGTCTGTGATACAAAAAAATTTCAGAAATTATTAGAGAAGATCATTTATAAAATGCTTTCGCTTAGTTAAACTTACTTGCACGAAATCTGGATAAATTCATCTTTGAAAGACGTTTGCGGAACTTAGAACACATAAACACGTGCAAGAGATCCAAAAAATAAGAATATATGAACATTCTATCTATAGAATCTCCTGTAAATGAACTCTTGCAAAATCAGAGATGGTTTGCTTTAATAATACCGTGTGCCAGAAGGTATATAACTTACGCTAGTAAAGTTAATTAGATAATTTGTTTTAAATCTAATTAAAAACTATAAAGCCTACTATAAATAAATATTGTGTACAGTGTAATTTAAATCAGTTAAACACTTATAATTATCTAGCGGCAGAGTAACCGTTACATCTTTTGTAATGTAATGAGAGATGATTGGGCGAGTTTATCATGCAATGTCACTATGGGTCCAATAATACAAACATTGTTCTAAAATAATCTTTCTTGGAAAAAGCGGCTTAAATTTTACGGTATGATATATTTTCTTATAGATTTCCAAAATCTTTAAATGATTCATTTCATACCATGGGGAATGGTTCGGATGATTCATTTTTACACCATGGGGAATGGTTCGGATGATCCATTTTTACACCATGGGGAATGGTTCGGATGATCCATTTTTACACCATGGGGAATGGTTCGGATGATCCATTTTTACACCATGGGCAATGATTCGGATGATTCATTTTTACACCATGGGGAATGATTCAAATGATTCATTTTTGCACCATGGGGAATGATTCAAATGATTCATTTTTACATCATGGGGAATGATTCAAATGATTCATTTTTACAAAATGGGAAATGATTCGGATGATTCATTTTTGCACCATGGGAAATGATTCAAATGATTCATTTTTACACCATGTGGAATGATTAAAATGATTCATTTTTACATCATGGGGAATGATTCGGATGATTCATTTTTGCACCATGGGAAATGATTCAAATGATTCATTTTTACACCATGGGGAATGATTAAAATGATTCATTTCATACCATGGGGAATGGTTCGGATGATCCATTTTTACACCATGGGGAATGGTTCGGATGATCCATTTTTACACCATGGGGAATGGTTCGGATGATCCATTTTTACACCATGGGGAATGATTCGGATGATTCATTTTTACACCATGGGGAATGATTCAAATGATTCATTTTTGCACCATGGGGAATGATTCAAATGATTCATTTTTACATCATGGGGAATGATTCAAATGATTCATTTTTACAAAATGGGAAATGATTCGGATGATTCATTTTTGCACCATGGGAAATGATTCAAATGATTCATTTTTACACCATGTGGAATGATTAAAATGATTCATTTTACACCATGGGGAATGATTCAAATGATTCATTTTTACAAAATGGGAAATGATTCAAATTATTTATTTTTACACCACGTGGAATGATTCAAATGATTCTTTTTACACCATGGAGAATGATTCAAATGATTCATTTTTACACCATGTGCAATGATTCATTTTTACCCATGGAGAATGATTTAAATGATTCATTTTACATATTGGGGAATGATTCAAATGATTCATTTTACACTATGGGTAATGATTAAAATGATTCATTTTTGCACCATGGGGAATGATTCAAATGATTCATTTTACACTATAAAGTGGGAAAAAATAAATTTGACATCGTGAATATTTATGACGGAATATTACTATATAGGAATATTCCTTTATAAAGGACTAGCATCCTCGACTTTTTGCACTTCTCTTTCCCATTGCCTCACTGCTCTCTCCATCTATTCCTGTTTTCCCTTCTGAATGGACCTGTGGTGTAAGATATTTGTAACAGTTTTGTAAGTTAATTTTATTAACTTAGATGTAAACATTTTTATACCGAAACTACATTTTCGCTTGTGAGCACAAGTAATAATTTATTAACGAACACCAAATCACAGTCAAAAACATATTCTCTAAATACGTTTCAAGGTCATCATCATCTGCTAGTATAGCTAATATAACGTCTAAACTAAAGCTGAATAATTAATTAAATATTAGCTATGTTCGTTAAGGATCTGTTTATCGCTGAAACGAGTCATTCATTGGGAGCTGGTATTAAGGTTTATTTATTATAAACATTTCAAGGTTTTTCTATAAAAAAGGAATAATCCAAAAACTTTGACTAATGAGTCTATATTAAAACCACACATTTTAGATATTTTTTGAAATTTGCCTAAATTTCTACGTGCTGTAAGCTTCATTAATAAACTATCAAGCAATATTTTGTGGAATATATATTTTATTATATATATATAAAGAACAAAAGTCAAAATAGAAATACCAGAATTATATTTGAATTTACAATTCAAAGCTTTTCGTTGGCTAACAGTACCAACATCATCACGAATATTAAACAATTCAATTCAATTCCTGATGATGTTGGTACTGTTAGCCAACGAAAAGCTTTGAATTGTAAATTCAAATATAATTCTTGTATTTGTATTTTGACTTTTGTTCTTTATTAATACACAACAATACATATTGCGATATATATATATATATATATATATATATATATATATATATATATATATATATATGGGAAGGTTTACAGCTGCGGCTTTCGTCCCTCCTACAACCCAACTTTCAGCTACTGTTGTTTCCCGCTCTCTACCTTTTAGGCCTCACTTCTTCACAACATCTAAGTCCATTTAGATCTTTCATACTCCTCCAGAGCGTACCTTAACTGTCTTACTAGGTCTGACAAGTTCTTCCTGCATGGCCGTATCACTGCAGACGATTTTCTTTCATCAACGAGAACGTATCGTTTCCTAACCCTGACCCTCTTCTTACCTCCTTAATTTGTATTCTATTTAATCATTTCACTCTTTTACTTTCCCCAGTATATAATGTTTGTTGCTTGTTCATACTACTATTCGTATTACTAAACTGTTCTACATCAATATGCTACGCACTATTTCCTTATAAAATTGTTTTCTTTATTTTTGGGTTGTGTCTTATGATTTCGTGTTTTAATTATTTAATAGCTTAGTATTATTCTTCATACTAGTGTTATATTTCATTTATCTGTGGTGAAAGGCTCAGAAATCACTATATCTATATTTGATTAGTTAATTTCTTTGACTTGTTTTTCGTTCTCAATGTCTAACACTTACTGGTTCTTTTGTCGGTGTTTAGCATTTAGTTTTATCAATATCGATTTATAAGAATTTTTTTATAAATTTGTCGTTTGGTTTCCTTTTCATATATGTCAGACTTTTTCGTATACTGTGATTATTTTAAGTATATATAAAGATTTACTTTATAAATATGCCGATTATTTTATCTAATAAGGTAAAATTCCTAATATAATAATCTTTATAAATAAAAGAATAAATATGCTACAACTCACAGTTATAAAAACTTTATTATCATACGCGTTTCAACGACAACACGTCATCATCTTCAGTGATGCTACACAATTTAAACTTAATTGAAAAAAACTAAACATAACCTGTAATGTTTTCAATTATTTGAAAACTATTTAAAGTATTATTTGAAAACTGTTTTCGCGAAAACATTATAGGTTATGTTTAGTTTTTACAATTACGTTTAAATTGTTTAACATCAATGAAGAGGATGACAAATTGCCATTGAAACGCGTATGATAATAAAGTTTTTATAATTGTGAGTCGTAGCATATTTATTCTTTTATTTATAGCTTTTACTCACAAAACAGCTCGAATATTGTATATATATCATTTTTGTTACTGTTAGGAATATTTTTAACATTTAAGTATATTCTTCTACTTTCCCTACCTAAAAACAATGTTCTTTGCTGGCATGTTATGTTGTTTGATAATGTATACGTGTAGTTTATTACGTAGCCTTATGCGTAGGGAAATTTTATTAAATCGTCTTTAGAGAATGTTCTGGTAAAAAAGGAAAATAATAAAATTATCAATTTATTTCTAGTTGTTTAATGTATCCAATGTTTGGAGTCTTAGCATCTCTACCTTTCTCCGCCTAGCCCCTGGTTTCGCTCTTCCACGTCTTGCAAACCAGTGTAGCCCCGTAGGCGTGGGCCGTCCAACGTGTGACGGTTGTACAGGGGTCGAATATCCATGGCTGTTAATTTCTATTTTGCATAAGTGGGTTTTCAGATAGTCATAAGAATTATTAATTTGGCAACTGCTCCCGCTTTTGGTAGGCCATGTGGTATTAGAACTGCGTACGCCAGTCTTTCCATCTTTCCGGTTCGAAAGATGTATCCGGACCAGGTATCACAATAATGTATCATCGTACAAGGAAGTTAGTATGGGTTACCACGGGGGGCAGTGCTTAGTTGCTTGCCTTGCAACGCCTTAATCTACGACGTACAGCACGCTTTCCATCTTTCCGGCTCGAAAGATGTATCCGGACCAGGTATCACAATAATGTATCATCGTACAAGGAAGTTAGTATGGGTTACCACGGGGGGCAGTGCTTAGTTGCTTGCTTTGCAACGCCTTAATCTACGACGTACAGCACGCTTTCCATCTTTCCGGCTCGAAAGATGTATCCGAACCAGGTATCACAATAATGTATCATCGTACAAGGAAGTTAGTATGGGTTACCACGGGGGGCAGTGCTTAGTTGCTTGCTTTGCAACGCCTTAATCTACGACGTACAGCACGCTTTCCATCTTTCCGGCTCGAAAGATGTATCCGAACCAGGTATCACAATAATGTATCATCGTACAAGGAAGTTAGTATGGGTTACCACGGGGGGCAGTGCTTAGTTGCTTGCTTTGCAACACCTTAATCTACGACGTACAGCACGCTTTCCATCTTTCCGGCTGGAAAGATGTATCCGAACCAGGTATCACAATAATGTATCATCGTACAAGGAAGTTAGTATGGGTTACCACGGGGGGCAGTGCTTAGTTGCTTGCTTTGCAACACCTTAATCTACGACGTACAGCACGCTTTCCATCTTTCCGGCTGGAAAGATGTATCCGAACCAGGTATCACAATAATGTATCATCGTACAAGGAAGTTAGTATGGGTTACCACGGGGGGCAGTGCTTAGTTGCTTGCTTTGCAACACCTTAATCTACGACGTACAGCACGCTTTCCATCTTTCCGGCTGGAAAGATGTATCCGAACCAGGTATCACAATAATGTATCATCGTACAAGGAAGTTAGTATGGGTTACCACGGGGGGCAGTGCTTAGTTGCTTGCTTTGCAACACCTTAATCTACGACGTACAGCACGCTTTCCATCTTTCCGGCTCGAAAGATGTATCCGAACCAGGTATCACAATAATGTATCATCGTACAAGGAAGTTAGTATGGGTTACCACGGGGGGCAGTGCTTAGTTGCTTGCTTTGCAACACCTTAATCTACGACGTACAGCACGCTTTCCATCTTTCCGGCTGGAAAGATGTATCCGAACCAGGTATCACAATAATGTATCATCGTACAAGGAAGTTAGTATGGGTTACCACGGGGGGCAGTGCTTAGTTGCTTGCTTTGCAACACCTTAATCTACGACGTACAGCACGCTTTCCATCTTTCCGGCTCGAAAGATGTATCCGAACCAGGTATCACAATAATGTATCATCGTACAAGGAAGTTAGTATGGGTTACCACGGGGGGCAGTGCTTAGTTGCTTGCTTTGCAACACCTTAATCTACGACGTACAGCACGCTTTCCATCTTTCCGGCTCGAAAGATGTACCCGAACCAGGTATCACAATAATGTATCATCGTACAAGGAAGTTAGTATGGGTTACCACGGGGGGCAGTGCTTAGTTGCTTGCTTTGCAACACCTTAATCTACGACGTACAGCACGCTTTCCATCTTTCCGGCTCGAAAGATGTATCCGAACCAGGTATCACAATAATGTATCATCGTACAAGGAAGTTAGTATGGGTTACCACGGGGGGCAGTGCTTAGTTGCTTGCTTTGCAACACCTTAATCTACGACGTACAGCACGCTTTCCATCTTTCCGGCTGGAAAGATGTATCCGAACCAGGTATCACAATAATGTATCATCGTACAAGGAAGTTAGTATGGGTCACCACGGGGGGCAGTGCTTAGTTGCTTGCTTTGCAACACCTTAATCTACGACGTACAGCACGCTTTCCATCTTTCCGGCTGGAAAGATGTATCCGAACCAGGTATCACAATAATGTATCATCGTACAAGGAAGTTAGTATGGGTTACCACGGGGGGCAGTGCTTAGTTGCTTGCTTTGCAACACCTTAATCTACGACGTACAGCACGCTTTCCATCTTTCCGGCTCGAAAGATGTATCCGAACCAGGTATCACAATAATGTATCATCGTACAAGGAAGTTAGTATGGGTTACCACGGGGGGCAGTGATTAGTTGCTTGCTTTGCAACACCTTAATCTACGACGTACAGCACGCTTTCCATCTTTCCGGCTGGAAAGATGTATCCGAACCAGGTATCACAATAATGTATCATCGTACAAGGAAGTTAGTATGGGTTACCACGGGGGGCAGTGCTTAGTTGCTTGCTTTGCAACACCTTAATCTACGACGTACGCCAGTCTTTCCATCTTTCCGGCTCGAAAGATGTATCCGAACCAGGTATCACAATAATGTATCATCGTACAAGGAAGTTAGTATGGGTTACCACGGGGGGCAGTGATTAGTTGCTTGCTTTGCAACACCTTAATCTACGACGTACAGCACGCTTTCCATCTTTCCGGCTCGAAAGATGTACCCGAACCAGGTATCACAATAATGTATCATCGTACAAGGAAGTTAGTATGGGTTACCACGGGGGGCAGTGCTTAGTTGCTTGCTTTGCAACACCTTAATCTACGACGTACAGCACGCTTTCCATCTTTCCGGCTCGAAAGATGTATCCGAACCAGGTATCACAATAATGTATCATCGTACAAGGAAGTTAGTATGGGTTACCACGGGGGGCAGTGATTAGTTGCTTGCTTTGCAACACCTTAATCTACGACGTACAGCACGCTTTCCATCTTTCCGGCTGGAAAGATGTATCCGAACCAGGTATCACAATAATGTATCATCGTACAAGGAAGTTAGTATGGGTTACCACGGGGGGCAGTGCTTAGTTGCTTGCTTTGCAACACCTTAATCTACGACGTACGCCAGTCTTTCCATCTTTCCGGCTCGAAAGATGTATCCGAACCAGGTATCACAATAATGTATCATCGTACAAGGAAGTTAGTATGGGTTACCACGGGGGGCAGTGATTAGTTGCTTGCTTTGCAACACCTTAATCTACGACGTACAGCACGCTTTCCATCTTTCCGGCTCGAAAGATGTACCCGAACCAGGTATCACAATAATGTATCATCGTACAAGGAAGTTAGTATGGGTTACCACGGGGGGCAGTGCTTAGTTGCTTGCTTTGCAACACCTTAATCTACGACGTACAGCACGCTTTCCATCTTTCCGGCTCGAAAGATGTATCCGAACCAGATATCACAATAATGTATCATCGTACAAGGAAGTTAGTATGGGTTACCACGGGGGGCAGTGCTTAGTTGCTTGCTTTGCAACACCTTAATCTACGACGTACGCCAGTCTTTCCATCTTTCCGGCTCGAAAGATGTATCCGAACCAGGTATCACAATAATGTATCATCGTACAAGGAAGTTAGTATGGGTTACCACGGGGGGCAGTGATTAGTTGCTTGCTTTGCAACACCTTAATCTACGACGTACAGCACGCTTTCCATCTTTCCGGCTCGAAAGATGTACCCGAACCAGGTATCACAATAATGTATCATCGTACAAGGAAGTTAGTATGGGTTACCACGGGGGGCAGTGCTTAGTTGCTTGCTTTGCAACACCTTAATCTACGACGTACAGCACGCTTTCCATCTTTCCGGCTCGAAAGATGTATCCGAACCAGGTATCACAATAATGTATCATCGTACAAGGAAGTTAGTATGGGTTACCACGGGGGGCAGTGCTTAGTTGCTTGCTTTGCAACACCTTAATCTACGACGTACAGCACGCTTTCCATCTTTCCGGCTCGAAAGATGTATCCGAACCAGGTATCACAATAATGTATCATCGTACAAGGAAGTTAGTATGGGTTACCACGGGGGGCAGTGCTTAGTTGCTTGCTTTGCAACACCTTAATCTACGACGTACAGCACGCTTTCCATCTTTCCGGCTGGAAAGATGTATCCGAACCAGGTATCACAATAATGTATCATCGTACAAGGAAGTTAGTATGGGTCACCACGGGGGGCAGTGCTTAGTTGCTTGCTTTGCAACACCTTAATCTACGACGTACAGCACGCTTTCCATCTTTCCGGCTGGAAAGATGTATCCGAACCAGGTATCACAATAATGTATCATCGTACAAGGAAGTTAGTATGGGTTACCACGGGGGGCAGTGCTTAGTTGCTTGCTTTGCAACACCTTAATCTACGACGTACAGCACGCTTTCCATCTTTCCGGCTCGAAAGATGTATCCGAACCAGGTATCACAATAATGTATCATCGTACAAGGAAGTTAGTATGGGTTACCACGGGGGGCAGTGATTAGTTGCTTGCTTTGCAACACCTTAATCTACGACGTACAGCACGCTTTCCATCTTTCCGGCTGGAAAGATGTATCCGAACCAGGTATCACAATAATGTATCATCGTACAAGGAAGTTAGTATGGGTTACCACGGGGGGCAGTGCTTAGTTGCTTGCTTTGCAACACCTTAATCTACGACGTACGCCAGTCTTTCCATCTTTCCGGCTCGAAAGATGTATCCGAACCAGGTATCACAATAATGTATCATCGTACAAGGAAGTTAGTATGGGTTACCACGGGGGGCAGTGATTAGTTGCTTGCTTTGCAACACCTTAATCTACGACGTACAGCACGCTTTCCATCTTTCCGGCTCGAAAGATGTACCCGAACCAGGTATCACAATAATGTATCATCGTACAAGGAAGTTAGTATGGGTTACCACGGGGGGCAGTGCTTAGTTGCTTGCTTTGCAACACCTTAATCTACGACGTACAGCACGCTTTCCATCTTTCCGGCTCGAAAGATGTATCCGAACCAGGTATCACAATAATGTATCATCGTACAAGGAAGTTAGTATGGGTTACCACGGGGGGCAGTGATTAGTTGCTTGCTTTGCAACACCTTAATCTACGACGTACAGCACGCTTTCCATCTTTCCGGCTGGAAAGATGTATCCGAACCAGGTATCACAATAATGTATCATCGTACAAGGAAGTTAGTATGGGTTACCACGGGGGGCAGTGCTTAGTTGCTTGCTTTGCAACACCTTAATCTACGACGTACGCCAGTCTTTCCATCTTTCCGGCTCGAAAGATGTATCCGAACCAGGTATCACAATAATGTATCATCGTACAAGGAAGTTAGTATGGGTTACCACGGGGGGCAGTGATTAGTTGCTTGCTTTGCAACACCTTAATCTACGACGTACAGCACGCTTTCCATCTTTCCGGCTCGAAAGATGTACCCGAACCAGGTATCACAATAATGTATCATCGTACAAGGAAGTTAGTATGGGTTACCACGGGGGGCAGTGCTTAGTTGCTTGCTTTGCAACACCTTAATCTACGACGTACAGCACGCTTTCCATCTTTCCGGCTCGAAAGATGTATCCGAACCAGGTATCACAATAATGTATCATCGTACAAGGAAGTTAGTATGGGTTACCACGGGGGGCAGTGCTTAGTTGCTTGCTTTGCAACACCTTAATCTACGACGTACAGCACGCTTTCCATCTTTCCGGCTGGAAAGATGTATCCGAACCAGGTATCACAATAATGTATCATCGTACAAGGAAGTTAGTATGGGTTACCACGGGGGGCAGTGCTTAGTTGCTTGCTTTGCAACACCTTAATCTACGACGTACAGCACGCTTTCCATCTTTCCGGCTCGAAAGATGTATCCGAACCAGGTATCACAATAATGTATCATCGTACAAGGAAGTTAGTATGGGTTACCACGGGGGGCAGTGCTTAGTTGCTTGCTTTGCAACACCTTAATCTACGACGTACAGCACGCTTTCCATCTTTCCGGCTGGAAAGATGTATCCGAACCAGGTATCACAATAATGTATCATCGTACAAGGAAGTTAGTATGGGTCACCACGGGGGGCAGTGCTTAGTTGCTTGCTTTGCAACACCTTAATCTACGACGTACAGCACGCTTTCCATCTTTCCGGCTGGAAAGATGTATCCGAACCAGGTATCACAATAATGTATCATCGTACAAGGAAGTTAGTATGGGTTACCACGGGGGGCAGTGATTAGTTGCTTGCTTTGCAACACCTTAATCTACGACGTACAGCACGCTTTCCATCTTTCCGGCTCGAAAGATGTATCCGAACCAGGTATCACAATAATGTATCATCGTACAAGGAAGTTAGTATGGGTTACCACGGGGGGCAGTGATTAGTTGCTTGCTTTGCAACACCTTAATCTACGACGTACAGCACGCTTTCCATCTTTCCGGCTGGAAAGATGTATCCGAACCAGGTATCACAATAATGTATCATCGTACAAGGAAGTTAGTATGGGTTACCACGGGGGGCAGTGCTTAGTTGCTTGCTTTGCAACACCTTAATCTACGACGTACGCCAGTCTTTCCATCTTTCCGGCTCGAAAGATGTATCCGAACCAGGTATCACAATAATGTATCATCGTACAAGGAAGTTAGTATGGGTTACCACGGGGGGCAGTGATTAGTTGCTTGCTTTGCAACACCTTAATCTACGACGTACGCCAGTCTTTCCATCTTTCCGGCTCGAAAGATGTATCCGAACCAGGTATCACAATAATGTATCATCGTACAAGGAAGTTAGTATGGGTTACCACGGGGGGCAGTGCTTAGTTGCTTGCTTTGCAACACCTTAATCTACGACGTACAGCACGCTTTCCATCTTTCCGGCTCGAAAGATGTATCCGAACCAGGTATCACAATAATGTATCATCGTACAAGGAAGTTAGTATGGGTCACCACGGGGGGCAGTGCTTAGTTGCTTGCTTTACAACACCTTAATCTACGACGTACAGCACGCTTTCAAGAGCATACCCGGAGTTAACAGCCTAATCGAAGCTGATGAGCCATAAGGACCATATAGTAACATTCCAGGATTAGAGGAAACCTTTATAATGAGTTGGTTAATGTCTGTGAGTTGTGTAAGGATAATAATATTGAGGTAAATACGGAAAAACAGTATTTCTTTCTAGTTGGTAAATACAATAGTTTCACTTCTAATCAGACGTTCTGTAACAGACAACGACTACTTGGTCACCATTAAATTCACCTGAAGAGGTTAATGTTTACATTAGCAAATAGGCTTAACCGATTCGCGTTACCCTCAGTGCTTCTCCACTAAACGAAGCCGTATGTTTATTTATTTACGCTTTCCAATTAAGGTAAAACACAGTGTTTCCTTCCCATATACTCTGTGAAGCGGTCAGTAACAGCGGTTTTTGGTCTTTCCGTGAAATAATTACCGTTTTAATGAGCCAATAATCAAATTGAGCGTCTAAGGGGGGGCAAAGGAAAAGCATTTTGTCTTGTCTTTCAATTCGTTCATCCTCAATTAAAACTGTAAACCGTTTGTATCGCACAGAAACGTCCCAGCGCGTTTCCTGGCCGCTGTAATGGTGCTAACGACCAGGTAGCCAGGAGCGGTGGTTACA
This sequence comes from Prosapia bicincta, assembly GCA_036971475.1. Taxonomy (NCBI): domain Eukaryota; kingdom Metazoa; phylum Arthropoda; class Insecta; order Hemiptera; family Cercopidae; genus Prosapia; species Prosapia bicincta. Next base: position 217,136,641 of record JBAIZL010000004.1, read on the forward strand.
AGGAAAGTGCATTACTGGCGACAATCGCCAGCGCTATTGTCATAACGCATAATTTTAATTCTTTTCCCGTGTTAATTGCGCGGAAGTCGGTCTTTGCGTTGTTAAAATTACACCACACTAGAAAGTCCAATAAGTAGGTGTATAATGTATGCATGCGAGGCATAACGGCTGAGAAGTGTGCTGAAACTATTGCATATCCCACGTTACGAGACTCTCATCTCTATAACTGGCGCGTAATGCGTACGTGACGTAACATATTCCCGATTACGAAACCCATTCTATATATATAATATCGTTTCTTGTATAGTAATCAAAAACCACTAAGGCTATTCAAATACAAGAATTATTTATTTATTTTATTCAAACCTTTTCGGTGATAAACAGTACCAACATGATGTTGGTACTGTTTATCAACGAAACGTTTTGAATAAAATTAATAAATAATTCTTCTATTAGAATAAACTCAGTTGTTTTATATATATATATATATATATATATATATATATATATATATATATATATATATATATATATATATTCTTGATATTTTATTTTTTTATTATATTTCTTGATATTCTCGAAATGGATTCGACAATGGTCAAGTGACAGAAAGGCGCCTCATCACGTAATGGTGGATAAAATTATTTACAATAGTAATATATTAACTTCATATATATATATATATGTATATTTCTAATACATTTTTTAAAACCTATAGTGGATGATAATTAATGTAATACAGTTTTTTCAAATACAAAATCATTAATTAAATTTAGTTTATTATTTTAGTTTTATTTTGGGGGAAACCCTTCTCACAGAAGGGGCGAGGTTTGGAATATTGTTATTTCGTCCCATTTGGCTTAGAATAAGTGATAACATATGATTTAATGAAAAAGCTAATTTTATGTTATAGGTTACGGATATAACAGCGGTTTTAACGCTTAGGTTGTGTTACTTTATTTATATTAATTGTAATTATTGAATAAAATGTAACTAAAATAAAATTTTTCTTTGTTAACCTAAGTTACTAAAGAACTGACTGATGTGCTTCATAGTAGGGCCTAGATTTACATCCAAGTGCGGTAGACTCCTCTTTGGCCCCGTCTAAAGCAAGTCTTCAAGTAAGCGGTCCTACCCATTAAATTCTTACCTCAACTACATAACTTTCCCCCCCCTTTTATGTAAGAATTAGAAATTGTTTTATAGTTTACTAAGAAAATCTTTTTCTATATCTTCTTAAACCTGTCTTATATTTATCTCGTTTAATTTCTAGATAAATTCTCATAGTGTTGATTGTATATAGGCTATTAAAATGTTTATATATATATATATAAAGAGAGAGAGAGAGAGAGAGAAAGAGAGAGAGAGAAAGAGAGAGAGAGAGAGAGAGAGAAAGAGAGAGAGAGAGGGGCTATATATATAAGACTCAAAGAGAGGCACGTTTTCGGTTATAGTTTAGATGTATCAGCTTTACTCAGTAATGATGATGACTTTGTTATTGAAACACGTTTCAAGGACATATTATTGATCTGTTATTTATTACTATTTAGCAATCAACGTTACTCGTAAGAGCGGAGCTCGCAAGTTTAATTTAGGACAGCGGTATTGAACTGAAAAAAAAGCCACCGAGAAATAAAGAACAGAATTTGCGTTATTAGATATCACAAAACAAATGATAAGTTTACTTTTTTCAGTTTTTACTGTTATAAAAAAAAAGATTTGTCACACAAGTGATGGTCAGATAATAAAAAATGAGTTTATATTTTTTACTTTTTACTTGGTTTCTTGTTTGAATACATAACTGCTTAATTTTTGATTTTTTTAGGTTTTATGGCAATAAAACCGTTCTAATTTCTTACCATAAACAAATTTAAAATCATTACATACAATTCTTATGAGTATATCGTTTTCCAATTAAAAAATTGAAATTTATCTGCCTGATGAATTTTTTGTGGAAAATATTTTTGCCCACTATTTTTACACAAACTTAGGTGAATTTATAGTGCTTAAAACTCCGTCCAAGCACAATATTTTGCGTCACATTTTTACTTGTTAAAACCTGGGTAAATTTAACTTGCAACACATCTAACCTCAGGGGCAGTGAAAACCTCTGAGAACAACTAAAGTGTAGACGGGTTAATTTAGAAAATTGAATAATAGAAGAAAATAAGACAATATGAGGATGTTTTCGTGCTACTTGTTAGATATTTGTTAATTTACTAATTGCTATTGTATTATGAAAACATTGCTGAAACTATAATTATATACTCGAAGGATAACTAGATTTAAAAACCATGCGAACGACAGAAAAGTAAACGAAAACAATTAATTAAGGCAACAAACAAGAGTGTTTGTCGCCGGAGGTGAAATGATGAGTGCCGGCCGTTGGGGTCACTTCCAACCGTCACGACTCCTACATATCGATTCCCCATTAAACGAACTAGGCTAAGTGCATATAGAAATCGATACCCACACCCCTCAATCTCTGCCCCTTCCCCTTTACTCCTAAGATGGGCCTAAATACTTGCAAGTCTACAACCCCATAGTGTAGCGAAATATTTAATATTTCATGACGGGGTTGTATTTAATTATTTTTTCGAACATTTATAACAAACTGTAACTCAGAATCTATAATTTATTTCTTCATACGCTTCTTAATAACAATATCAAATGTGCTAATTGTGTTTGTGAGTGATCAAAAATATCATATTGTCAGATTTATTATTCATAAGCTAGACTTTTGTTACCTACTTGTATGCTAACCGGTTATGCTAATGATGACCTTGTCATTGAGTAAAACAAGTATTAGAAAGTAAAATTTTATTTGTGAGTTGATATTTGTTATTATTTCATCTACTCAGAAGCTTAGCTTATATTTTTGAAAAGGCCAAAATAATTTTACTTTAATATAATAAAAGTAAATATATAATTGTATTTATTATTATTGGTTGATTCCATCTTCACGTGAGCTACTAGTTATCACTAAACACTTTTAAATGTTTGTAAACTTGCGAGTTACGGTCTGAGTTGACAATGGGACAAATCTCCCGAAACGGCCGTCCTCAATAAGTAAGTGCTACTATAGGCAAGTTTACAAACATTTAAAAGTTTTTAGTATTTATTATTGTATACTCTCTCAAAGTAGGCTATACAAAAACGAGAAATAATACAAATTAAATACTGTATCTGTATATATATATTTTAATATAAAATAGAAGAGTATTTACTCTTCTACTCTTTACACTTGCAATGAGTATTTACACTTTCTCTCTAAAAGAGTAGTTGTCAATACAAAATAATTTATATTCAATTAAAAAATCTATGAAAAGTCAAGAAAGAGTTATGGAAGAAGAAACTGGTGTTACTTTACAATAAAACAAATTCAGATAAAGAAAAAGCAAAATATTAATAGAATAAAAAGAACATTATTTGCAAATCCTTTAGCTTTAATTCACCTGTTTAAAGAATGTATATATTCATCTTAAATGGAGAAACTCTTTTAATAAGCAATATGGCTACTTATTAAAATATTAAAACATAATTATATAAAATGTTGGCCTGTTACAAATTATCATAAACCAAGAACAGTAACAAAAAACTCACCAGAAGGGTCATTTGTCTTTCAAAGGAAAATAATTCTCTGCACTTTTCTTCTGCAAATATACATGCCCAGAGGTCGGTCAATAGAAGCGGTATTGTCACAATATCATTGTCTGTATGCAATTCTTCTAAAATAGAAATAGGTAAACAAAACCTTAAAAACATATTTATATTTAGAAAGGACCTTTAAACAATAACATAATACTAGTCTGACACACGGTAACATTGGAATTTGTAATGAATAAAACAGAAAGCGTGAAGAGCTGTGGTGAAGTATTTTACTTTGAAACATTGTTATTTTATAAATTTCATAAAAATATACGATTAAAGCTAGATAATTATAAATATAAACTATAGACTATTGATTATGGGTGGCACGCGCTATTAGATCTGCTCATAAAATATTAGTATGTTCCGAGCAGCAGAAAAACATTTTATTCTTGTTAGTACCTTAGAAATAACGGTACTAGGTTTGTTTGATTTTTTATTTTTATTTTACTAATTTTAATCTCTTATTTGTATGAGTAGATTCATCTACCGTCATGGAAGGTGTGTGAATTTGCAATCTGTTGATCATACGGATGTGGGCGAAAACGTTTCACCAGTTTTTATTAACTAAATTATTCGAACTTTTATGCATCTGTTGTGTTATAATGTATGTCCTATAGGGACAACTTATAGCATGTAGGAAATTTGGTCAGAATCGAGTCTCAGTTCGAAGACACCCCTAACACAGTAACAGCCTAACATGGGGTTACAGTGCATACAAACAACACTGGCGTTCAGTGTAAACTACTGCTTTCACCCCATAACGTTTCTTTAGTTTGGGATGAGGATATTCTCTCATCTCATTACAGCACTTTGTTATAAAAACGTCCACCTCTTAGTAGATTTCAGGACTAACAAGTAATACAAAATGAAAGTCAATTCCTATACAGGTTAACAAAGAAAAATTTTACTTTAGATCCTTTCTATTAAATAATTACAATTATAATAATTATGTATATACATATGACAGAATCACAATATATAGTGGAAAAAATTGGAAAGCTAAAAGAATTTATAAAATTAAATAATTATACTTAATTAATGAATTAACATTTTTTTAAATCTCAATTAGGATCAAGTATCGTCCACTATAAGTTTGAACAAATTTATTTGATCTTGAGTGGATTAATGTAAAGTGTTTTTATTAACAATTGAAAATTTGAATTATATATATATATATATATATATATATATATATATATATATATATATATATATAGAGAGAGAGAGAGAGAGAGAGAGAGAGAGAGTATGAACTAGTAGTGGGCATTGAAAAACAAATTACTATTAAAATTTAATATTAAAACAAATTTAATGAATTAAAAATATTTCAAACACAAGAATACTTTTATTGCATATGTTATTGTTATGTAACATAAATTTATATAAAAGTTTAATTTATTATTTTCAGTAAAAAATATGGATTTTCAGAGATTTTAATAAGAGAAAGGTAATGAACCAGGCATGTTTCTTTCTAGCTTCCACAGGTTCGCCAGAGGAACGTCTGCTCGCAGCGTTAAACTCCCCGCGTGCCCCCATAAGTAACAGCACGCACTCACTCTTGACCCAGGCAATTCCGCAATGCCCCACAACAAGGTGTTACAAAACAATAGCCGAGTCGTTACTCGACGAGATAAAGATCGAGCTGTTAATCCTCGCTTTTGACATACCCGGACCCACTTCCGGAGCCCCCAAGGCGTGACCGGCCTAATCATTATAAATCTAGCATTATCATATTTTATCGTGATTACGCGCGCTCGTAGCTTGCTTAGTTACAACACTAATTAAAACATTACTCACGAGGCCGGAAGGGATGCGATGACAGCTTGAAGAATATCGCTCATCATCGGAGTGTTTACACGGTGCATATTACAAATTGCGCGCATATGTTACGGCCAGATGAATATGAAGATTATGTGTTTATTTACCTGCCAAGGGGCGTGGCCATCGCATTATTCAGTTTGAACATTAGCTTTTCATTTCACCGAGGAATATTTTTGCCTTCAGTCTTAAGATCTGTGATTAATTTACGTGCATCAAGAGATGATTTTAATTTTTTAAAAACTTTTCTCTGTATAAGACTTTGGTTTCAAGATACTTGAGAAAAATTATTGGAAAACTTATTTTAGAAAATCTGTTGAGTTTGTTAGTATTAATGTGGTGAAGAGCTTAGAAAAAGAGATATTTAAATTGTCAGTGTGAAGTGATACAAGAAGTAGAGTTAAGGGTACAGAGGAGTGGTGGTCAGGAGTAATAATTAGTCTCTCAGTCCTTACCTTCAAGTGATAGAACAGAAAGTTAGATGCGAATGTTAGGGAGACTATCAAGTCCGGCGAAGGCAACCGCGCCCCAATGGATCCAGCCTCAAACAAGTGACTCCCGCACGCGTGACTAGCGTCAGGCCCGAGACTAAAGAGTGACCAGAATGTAAGAGATTAAAGGCATCAAAGAGCTCTTACCAGTCTGTAAGACCTTACTGTAAGGCCTGGACTGGGGATCACACACTACGATTTCGATCGCTTTCCAGAACTAATCGAGACCAGTAGAACCTTCTGACCAGGTTTTCTTTACCTTTAATACCTCATTACTTTACGATCCAGTTACGCATTCGAACCTTTATCACAACTCAGTTGGTCTTACCTAAGACTCGGAGCCTCAGGCTTGGTCCTTCACCGTCACAAACCCATCTCGTTTGATCTTGTGACCAGGTATCATTTACATAATAAAAACGGCAAGGAGAAGAATTTTCAAATGCTGCTAAAGATCTGGAAATTGACGATTTCTTCGTAAAGCAAAGAAATGCGTACGAATATTTGGAGGTAAATTAGCCAGTTACAGAATCAGATGAAACGGGCAGCAATTAAAGTAAAATTGGGAAAATAGCTACACAGGAGGTACGTAACCTCATAAAACGACGAAATTAAGAACAATACTAAGCACGAAATCTTTAAAACAATGGTAGACCTTTGCTCACTCTTCAGATGACTGAGTAATGGACGGTAATAGAATACACGGGTTGGGATGATGTTTTAGAGAAGCAGATACATAATATCGTCAAAAAAGGATAGAATGAAACAAATAAGTAAAAAAGAGACTCTAAACGAAGAAATATAGCAATGAAAACTATTTTTGGTAAAGTTTATGCGAAGAATAAATGACAAGAACAAATAAAGAAATGAAAACCCAATACAAAAAGAAAGAAAGCGTGTTTTAGATTCCAATGGAACAAATAAAAATGACGATGTAAAAACGAAATCTGAATGAAAAAGATGGATAGAACAAAAAATGGCGAAAGTAAACGACAAACATCAGCCGTGAAATCCTACGGATAAGTAAACCTTAGCATTGAAATATTGCTTAATTTTAAATAATAAAAAAGGACTTATAGCTAGGATGACGTAAGGGAAACGATCCTCTTCTCATTCCCATCCTAAAGGACACATTACTTTATTACTTTCACTCATACAAACTTATTTTTCTCTTTTTATTAACTTCTGAACATAAAAAAATATTCCATTTCCATTACAGTATAGTTTTACAATTTATTTTACGTGTGAGCTCGCACGTGCATACTGGGGTGAAATCTGAGTACCGGCAGATGATCTTATACAAAGAGCCGACTCGTGCTCCGAACACTGCCTTTTGGATTAGAAAGGATCCATCGCAATAAACACATTAACAGTAATACAGCAGCCCGCGATTAGTATAGCACTGGCAACACGTTCTGATTCACGTGGGATCAGCTGGGCGGCTATAAAGCAATTAATTGTTAAATAAAAACCCGTCAGCCTGGGATTACGCCAATACAGAGCTCTGCTACAAGCTAACAACCACACGGACAAGATGGTTGTTAAAGAGATACATCAAACTTGAAAACATTTACTTTAATTATCAACTCATTCTATTTTCCTTCAGAGACACATTGCTCGTGAAAATATGAAGATTGTTTGTCACTCGTCCATTATAAGATTGTAATCAAATGGATGGCAAAATAATTAATATTTATCAAAAGACATTTTTTAAACACTAATTTAATAATCAAGATTTGAGTTGGCTTGTGAGTGAAGCTTTTAAACAAAATAATAAATAGGCTACGACTCACAATAATAAAAACTTCATTATCAGACGCGTTTCAATGACATTATGTCGTCATCTTCAGTGATGCTACACAATTGAAACAATGGAAAAAACTGAACATAACCTATAATATTTTATTATATATTGAAAATATTATAGGTTATGTTCAGTTTTTTTCAAATAAGTTACTATTGTGTAGCATCACTGAAGATGATGACATAATGTCATTGAAACGCGTCTGATAATAAAGTTTTTATAATTGTGAGTCGTAGCCTATTTATTATTTTGTTTATAACAAATTTAATAATTAAATAAATGGTTAGCGTAGAGGAACAAATATAAACCTAATAGGTGAGAAATAGTTGTACCTAACGTGCTCAGGCTCTCATTAGTGTGATAAAACCGATTAGTTCTAGGAAAGTATATAAAACATGGAGTATATATACACTGTTGGTATATAAACACAAGTATATATATAATCTACTGTTAGTAATTTTTCCATGTATAGGTGAACTAAAGTCAAGCATAAAGTGTTGACCTACTTGTGCTAGGTGTTGTAACACTTAGCTTAGGTGTTGTAGAAAAATGTGTAATACGGTTAGTGATTAAAGATTTTTTTCTTAATTTTGGGTATAGCGTGAAGGTCTTTTTCATCCCCCTACTATAATAAAGTTATCAGGTGTAGACTATAAACATCGAGAGAGGGACAGGTGGTTTACAGTATTACTGTAGGGGTGTCTACCTCCTTTTCAAATATTGCACAAGAACTCGCAAAATCACATCGTGTAAATATTATAGTCCAGAATTAAGGAATCATTACTCTGTATTACCTATGTGATGTGAAATTGGTGTAATCTAGGACAGGGGTTCTCTAAGCGGGGGGGCCATCCTTCTAAGGGTGTTAGAAAGTTTTCAAGGTGGCGTGTATAAAGGCACTGAAACTACAGACGAGAGCTTTGCGTCCTCAATAAGACGTACTAACAGATAGACTGACGTGGGATGTACGTACTGAACTCCGTCATTGATTTCTGTAGATTGTTTACTCTTGATAGATCCTTGATACCGAATATTTTTACCAACGTTATCCTGAAGGTATATGTTGAGCAAGGTTCGAACCAAGTATATCATTGTGGGTTTGTAGGATTATTATTGCTACAAATTGCCCAGTATGGTTAAATATATAAATATATATTTTAAAACAACATAGGTTACTCAAATACAAAAATATTATGTATTATGTTTATGTATTATATACATATTTAAATTAAAGTTGAATAAAAGTATCTGAAAATTTATTGACTTAAACAGCTTCAGTTTCATACTTAGATTGTAATTCTTGACCAAATTTAAATAGTGGGGGTGCTACCCCGTGTCCAGTGTTATAAAAGGTGGCGTAGAGACTGAAATATTTAGAAACCTAGGCCTAGAACTCCAATAAGTATTCTGCAGCTGGTGTTCTGACAAAACAATTTTCATAACGTACGATATAATGTCCACATAATAATAAACACAAAATTTGCCGTAAGTTTAGGGATTAAAACAAAGTTTAATAACCAGAAGGATTTGACAACAAATAAACTTCCATCGCTGCAATTAGTAAGAGTGAAAAGACTGTCCCCGAGACGAGACCTTTCCTTGCGATAGCTAAAGCATATTTTTCTGGATCCGGTGACGTCAGCAAAAGGGAAAGTAGTCACTCATCTCTAGGAAGCACAAGAAAGTGCCGTTGTCTTTTATTTCCGCTGGAAGTGAAGTAAAAATTTAATTTGCTGTTCATAATACTTTCCGTAGCTCCGCCACAATAGAGACACTTTGTTACTGATTCTTTTTACATCTTTTCGTATCAAATCGCGCCCGTCCAATCAAGGACGTTTTGTTCTTTATTTACAGTTTAAGTTTATTTTGTTATTTTTAGTAAGATCGGCATCACTTCAATTCTTTAGATTATCCACAATTGTTTGTTGGTTTTCCTTCCTCGATGGGTTGTATTCTTGCCAGGTAATATGAACGATCACTACACCAACAGTAATGTCTCAGCATAAAGTCTTGTGTGATACACACTCCCTATACTTTCACTCACAAAATTACATTTACCGAAAATACGTTAATTCGTTCCTCACTAGTTTACTATCTTATTTACTCACAGATTGACTCATAAACTCACTTATTCACAAAATATACACACTTATCCACCCATTTGATGTACACAGTGTCAATGGTTGGTCGCGCAGCTAGAACGAACTCCACGCACAAATCACTTTAAAGAAAGAATAGTAGAAATCATCCTTTTCGAGTCCAATCCTTTCCTAGGATTGAAATCTCTGAAATGCGAGTATTAATAAGAACATATATTATAGACAAATACTGTTATACTCTCATTATCAAAAACATTGTTGTACATTTGTGTTGCCAACACAATTCAAGATACTGTTATAAGACAAAAACGCCTGTTTTATATTTTATAGAAATTGTACTACCTTTAAGAATATCAACAAAGCCTGACACAAATACAATAAGAAAAGTTCCTTGACGTAATATTACAAATCTATTTTATTTCCCTTTTATAATGAGTTTACAATCTATAGGAATAAATGTTTAAACTCTAAAACGCAATAATATAAACGATAAAAATGTTTATAATTCTGATTACTGTGGTTGAAGTTCTAATTAAATTATATTGGATAAACTTTAAGTTTAAAACCATTTTGTATAATAAAGTAAACTATTTTTCCAAATCCTAATATTAATTTTTCATGTAACTAAACATATACCAAATCAACCCCTTTAGCCTTTCCTGTTCTAGCATGCACTGACTGGATGATTACGTTAATTGGGCAAATATTATTTTTCTTTCTTTCAATTTTTCAATTCCTACTACTAGCTCACACTCTTCCTATATATATTTATGTATCTTGTTCAACTTTTCTATATTTAATAAAAATACTTTTTATTCGTCCACTCAAGTTCAAATACATTTTTAAAACTTGTAGTGGATAACATTTGATATTGATATAGTTTTTACAAATATTAATTCATTAGTAAAATTTAAATAAGTA
>JBAIZL010000004.1:217152421-217164921 GCA_036971475.1 Prosapia bicincta
TTTGGCAATGTTTATTATTTATTAGGAAATATTTATCATGTTGGCCTTCTATTGGAAAATATTTGGCAATGTTTATTATTTATGAAGAAATATTTATCATGTTGACCTTCTATTGGGGAATATCTGGCAATGTTTATAATTTATTAAGAAATATTCATCATGTTGACCTTCTATTGGGGAATATCTGGCAATGTTTATTATTTATTAGGAAATATGTATCATGTTGACCTTCTATTGGGGAATATCTGGCAATGTTTATTATTTATTAGGAAATATGTATCATGTTTACCATCTATTGTGGAATGTTTGTCAAAGCTTACCTTCTATTGGAGAATATCTGACAATGTTTACTATTTATTAGGAAATATTTATTATGTTTACTTTCTATTTGGGAATATTTGGCAATGTTTACCAGAAGGACATTAGAGAATTATATGACCATTTTTACCACTTAAGAAATATTTGACCATGTATACATTCCTTTAGGAAACATATAGACATCATATGAACCTTCTTTTAGCCAAATAATTTTTTGCCTTCCAATAAGAAATACGTTTCTATCATTACCATCTATTAAAGAATATTTGCCAATCTTTGTTTTATATTAGGGAATATGTGTCTATGTTTACCATATGTTAAGGAATACTTGCTATTTTTTACCTTCTATTAGGCGTCTATGTTTACCATCTATTAAATAATATTTCTCATTGTTTACCTTTTATTAGAGAGTAATTGCCATTGTTTACCGTATATTAGGAAATATGTGTATATTTACCATCTATTTAAGAATATTTGCCATTGTTTACCTTCTATTAAAGAGTATTTGTCATTGTGTACCTTATATTAGGAAATATGTGTCTATATTTACCATCTATTTAAGAATATTTGCCATTGTTTACCATCTATAATGGAATATTTGCCATTGTTTACCTTCTATAAGGGAATATTTGCCATTGTTTACCTTCTATAAGGGAATATTTGCAATTGTTTACCTTCTATAAGGGAATATTTGCCATTGTTTGCCTTCTGTTAAAGAGTATTTGTCATTGTGTAGGCCTACCTTCTATAAGGGAATATTTGCAATTGTTTACCTTCTATAAGGGAACATTTGCCATTGTTTACCTTCTATAAGGGAATATTTGAAATTGTTTACCTTATATTAGGGAATATTTGCCATTGTTCACCTTATATTAGGAAATATGTGTTTACAGGTATGTTTACCACCCATTCAAGAATATATGACCATTTTTTACCTTCCTATTGAGTAATATTTTACCAACTTTTGTTTTTCAAGTCGGCTAACCAATTATTTTTCAAATTCTAAAGGCTAATATTCCTATTTATTTCATTAATACAGTTTCACGCGCTGGTTAATCTTTTTTTATTTAAAAATGTATACATATTATACGAGGACAAACAGTACATGTTTAATAAATATGACATTGAACGAGGGTTGTAAAATCTGTTAAGCATTTACATATTGATACAAAGACTTAAAAACACGTCCGGAGCTGCACTCTTTGCTTGTTGGCAGGAGAGCCACTGCACGGCTACACATGTAGGCTATACAACGCGCGGTGGTGTTATATACACTGAAACATATTTCAGCGCTTTAAATAAATGAAATTGACTGTTTTTGTTTATTGGACTGGACTGGCTTCGCTTTTCCAAGTTTTAAATTAAATTCTTCAGTGTAATTGTGGGGCTAAATATGTATGTGAGAATAAAGCAAGAGGGTTTTTTTTTGTTGAGAGCGGATTATCGAAGGGAAAAATCAAACAACGGGGCTGCATTGAATTTAATTGAAGCGTCCCGCCCAGTAATGTTGCCACTTTAATATCACCATGTGTTGGGCGCATCACTGTTCCCACAACCAACAGCTGATTTATTGGACCGAAGCCAAAAGATTTCAGTTTACATTCAAACAAGCTTGCTGTAGTTGCCTGTTCGATCGCACTTTAGAGCTAGTGTAGAATCGCGGAAACAACATTGCATATATATAACGTAATGTTTTGTAAATAATGTTTATAGAACGTAACAACATTACCTACAAATATAGTGTCCCAAGACCGTATTAATTGCCTGCATATGGAAATATAATGGTGCTTTGTAATTTTCTTAGCGTTAAAATTTCCTTTTACCTGACAAATATATATATTCCAGTACATAAAGGAATTAGAGCACCTTAGTATAAGTGCTCTCGAAAGAATATCAATTGTCTATCTTGTTTAACTACATTAAGGTGTAAGTGATAAGATTATAACGTAAAGAAAACATTGTTGCTATAGTAAGAAAGGTGTTTCAGAGTAAGACTAATAACAGCAAAGTAAATGTCTTCACTAAAACTGAGGATGGAAGTAGAATAACACATCCCTACATCAGGCAATTAAAAAGTATAACCTAAATTTTTCTAGCCATTCTCATTTATAAATTTATGTATTATAACAAATATTTTATTATAAAAATATCTGTAGTTGTTGAAGCTGTGTGCGTTTTTAATATTTAAACTAATAGACTATATATGCCTATGTATATTTTTTCAGGGGAAAACCTATCATGGTTATCGTCTAACTAAAATGTTATTAGAAAAGTGACGTTAGAATAAAACGAAAAATTATAGTTACACAAAATAAAATAAATGGTTAAAACTAATTTTAATTATCTAAAACTAAACGAAATATAATTTAAATTTACAAATTTCAAATATCATTATATAGATAAGGTGGCGTATTAAAGCGATGACATGATCGATAGCCATGGCATCATCATTTAAAACCACCTTTGAACTTCCTCGAAGATCGTAGCGTAAATACAAATCGGTCAACTCAATCGGTACCTCCACAAAACTGACATAGTGGTGGATCCTCATGTCGCATCAACTATCCATGCGTTAACGGATAACCCTACATCCTCCCTACGATTCGGGTGACCTCCATGGTCGGACGGTATTCTCTCAGCTTAATTCTCTCGGAATGTCCCTCAGCTTGTTTCTATTTACATTTTGCCATTCTTCAGCCCTAAAATATGCCTATATAATAACAAGGCTCTCTTGAAATATTCGATATCCTTACCAACCATAATATTTTGAGTATTCATATAACAAATATTCATATTATTATATTATATTTTACTTTCCACGCTATTTTTATTCTTATAGTTTGTATTTTATTTGATATTTTACAATATGTTATGTTGTATAATTTTGTGCTATTATACTTATATAGATTGTATTATTTTATTTTTTTCTATTATTATATTATCGTAGGTTGATTTATCTTGTATAGCAGTTCTTGTAATAGCCTGCATTACGAGCGGAGTTAGCTGTGTTTGTTTTTACTTGCTAGCGAGAAGAGTCGTTTGAATTTTACACAATATTTATTTTGTTCGTTGTCGAGAAACATTTTACTCTATTCGGCACCGTGGAGGAGGTAAGTTTGAAAGATAAGCGGCGTTTGTTTCATTTGCGTTACCATCATCAACTAAACTTCGAATAACTGTCGTTTCCGTTGTAAGCATCAGTTAAATTTTAACTTTGTGGTGATGCTAACTATATTAGCGAGATGTGCATATGGATTTTAATTTGCAGCTGGGGCATTTAATATAAATTTAACCACAAAATACAATTTTAACAACGACATTATTAGAGTAATTTCTGTCAAAAAAATTATAAAAATTGGAATATAAACACTAATTATACAAAAAATCTAAAACTCATTAAAACTAATTATAATTGCCTAAAACCCCTTAAAACGACTTGTAAATAAACTTGTATGACTTGATGGATTCAAACTTTAACATTTTTTAACGGTTTAATTTGACAAATAACCTGTAATTTTAGTTATACGTATGGGACGCTTAGCGCCAACATCTAAGCACGGGTAGTAATCAACGCTCACCTCACGCGAATGCAGTAGCATTCATCTGTGTGTTTATTCAAGCGGGAAATCGTGTACATTCAGCAGTGTGTTATGTAAAAAAAGTGTAAGAAGAAATAAAGATGGTGAAAAAATAAGCTCTTAACTTTATTTAAAGTCTGATAATAGCTTTATTTAATGTCTGTCAATCGAAAAGGAGTTTTGACTTTCGATTTGTAAACAAGTTGCAATACAAATTAGTAAACCCGTGGTAGAAGGAAGGAAATTTGTTTCACTTCAATTTGTAGTTGAGGGCAGCTTTACTTTAGATACCCTTTGTGATGCCGTAATTTATTTCCATTTTTAGAACCAGGAACCATTAGGTCCTTTCTTGGCCTTACTTAGCCGTCAATATTATAATATTATAATAAAATGAATTTTAATCAATAAACATTCAGCAGTGTGTTATACGGAATCAGGTTAGGCGAAAGAAAGATGGTAAAAAAGAAGAATGGAGACAAATTTAACCTTTCTTTCGGCACCACCTTCTTCTCACAGAACACAAAGATATGTGTTTCTGTGGACCATCTCCAGACTAGCATACGAAACCTCTACCTCTTATAACCCTCCCCTGGTACATAGCGCCCAAGATAGAAGGCTTGGTGCCAAGACCCATGTCACCAATCCGTAAGAGCCTTACAACCGTCTGTAAGAACTGGACAGGTGACCGGCCTGTTCATGAGACGAGAAGAAACTACAACCAGACATTGCGCTTCTACCGCTTTTCCGAAACTACTAGGGGCCAGTAGATCGTACACTGACTACTTTGATGACAAAGACGGAAGCCTGTAATCTCTCAGACTCGGGACTTGGTCCGAGGTGAGCATAAACCCATCCCGTGAGACCTTGAGAGGTCGTTGATCATACGGTCACTACTTTGATGACAAAGACGGAACTCTGTAATCTCTCAGACTCGGGACTTGGTCCGAGGTGAGCATAAACCCATCCCGTGAGACCTTGAGAGGTCGTTGATCATACGGTCACTACTTTGATGACAAAGACGGAAGCCTGTAATCTCTCAGACTCGGGACTTGGTCCGAGGTGAGCATAAACCCATCCCGTGAGACCTTGAGAGGTCGTTGATCATACGGTCACTACTTTGATGACAAAGACGGAACTCTGTAATCTCTCAGACTCGGGACTTGGTCCGAGGTGAGCATAAACCCATCCCGTGAGACCTGGAGAGGTCGTTGATCATACGGTCACTACTTTGATGACAAAGACGGAACTCTGTAATCTCTCAGACTCGGGACTTGGTCCGAGGTGAGCATAAACCCATCCCGTGAGACCTTGAGAGGTCGTTGATCATACGGTCACTACTTTGATGACAAAGACGGAAGCCTGTAATCTCTCAGACTCGGGACTTGGTCCGAGGTGAGCATAAACCCATCCAGTGAGACCTGGAGAGGTCGTTGATCATACGGTCACTACTTTGATGACAAAGACGGAACTCTGTAATCTCTCAGACTCGGGACTTGGTCCGAGGTGAGCATAAACCCATCCCGTGAGACCTTGAGAGGTCGTTGATCATACGGTCACTACTTTGATGACTAAGACGGAACTCTGTAATCTCTCAGACTCGGGACTTGGTCCAAGGTGAGCATAAACCCATCCCGTGAGACCTTGAGAGGTCGTTGATCATACGGTCACTACTTTGATGACAAAGACGGAAATCTGTAATCTCTCAGACTCGGGTCTTGGTCCGAAGTGAGCATAAAGCCATCCCGTGAGACCTTGAGAGGTCGTTGATCATACGGTCACTACTTTGATGACTAAGACGGAAGCCTGTCATCTCTCAGACTCGGGACTTGGTCCGAGGTGAGCATAAACCCATCCCGTGAGACCTGGAGAGGTCGTTGATCATACGGTCACTACTTTGATGACAAAGACGGAACTCTGTAATCTCTCAGACTCGGGACTTGGTCCGAGGTGAGCATAAACCCATCCCGTGAGACCTTGAGAGGTCGTTGATCATACGGTCACTACTTTGATGACAAAGACGGAACTCTGTAATCTCTCAGACTCGGGTCTTGGTCCGAGGTGAGCATAAACCCATCCAGTGAGACCTGGAGAGGTCGTTGATCATACGGTCACTACTTTGATGACTAAGACGGAAGCCTGTAATCTCTCAGACTCGGGACTTGGTCCGAGGTGAGCATAAACCCATCCCGTGAGACCTGGAGAGGTCGTTGATCATACGGTCACTACTTTGGTGACAAAGACGGAACTCTGTAATCTCTCAGACTCGGGACTTGGTCCGAGGTGAGCATAAAGCCATCCCGTGAGACCTGGAGAGGTCGTTGATCATACGGTCACTACTTTGGTGACAAAGACGGAACTCTGTAATCTCTCAGACTCGGGACTTGGTCCGAGGTGAGCATAAAGCCATCCCGTTAGACCTGGAGAGGTCGTTGATCATACGGTCACTACTTTGGTGACAAAGACGGAACTCTGTAATCTCTCAGACTCGGGACTTGGTCCGAGGTGAGCATAAACCCATCCCGTGAGACCTTGAGAGGTCGTTGATCATACGGTCACTACTTTGATGACTAAGACGGAAGCCTGTAATCTCTCAGACTCGGGTCTTGGTCCGAGGTGAGCATAAACCCATCCCGTGAGACCTGGAGAGGTCGTTGATCATACGGTCACTACTTTGATGACTAATACGGAACTCTGTAATCTCTCAGACTCGGGACTTGGTCCGAGGTGAGCATAAACCCATCCCGTGAGACCTTGAGAGGTCGTTGATCATAAGGTCACTACTTTGATGACAAAGACGGAACTCTGTAATCTCTCAGACTCGGGACTTGGTCCGAGGTGAGCATAAACCCATCCCGTAAGACCTTGAGAGGTCGTTGATCATACGGTCACTACTTTGATGACAAAGACGGAACTCTGTAATCTCTCAGACTCGGGACTTGGTCCGAGGTGAGCATAAACCCATCCCGTAAGACCTTGAGAGGTCGTTGATCATACGGTCACTACTTTGGTGACAAAGACGGAACTCTGTAATCTCTCAGACTCGGGACTTGGTCCGAGGTGAGCATAAACCCATCCCGTGAGACCTGGAGAGGTCGTTGATCATACGGTCACTACTTTGATGATAAAGACGGAAGCCTGTAATCTCTCAGACTCGGGTCTTGGTCCGAGGTGAGCAAAAACCCATCCCGTGAGACCTTGAGAGGTCGTTGATCATACGGTCACTACTTTGATGACTAATACGGAACTCTGTAATCTCTCAGACTCGGGACTTGGTCCGAGGTGAGCATAAACCCATCCCGTGAGACCTTGAGAGGTCGTTGATCATACGGTCACTACTTTGATGACTAAGACGGAAGCCTGTAATCTCTCAGACTCGGGACTTGGTCCGAGGTGAGCATAAAGCCATCCCGTGAGACCTGGAGAGGTCGTTGATCATACGGTCACTACTTTGATGACAAAGACGGAACTCTGTAATCTCTCAGACTCGGGACTTGGTCCGAGGTGAGCATAAAGCCATCCCGTGAGACCTGGAGAGGTCGTTGATCATACGGTCACTACTTTGATGACAAAGACGGAACTCTGTAATCTCTCAGACTCGGGACTTAGTCCGAGGTGAGCATAAAGCCATCCCGTGAGACCTTGAGAGGTCGTTGATCATACGGTCACTACTTTGATGACAAAGACGGAACTCTGTAATCTCTCAGACTCGGGACTTGGTCCGAGGTGAGCATAAAGCCATCCCGTGAGACCTTGAGAGGTCGTTGATCATACGGTCACTACTTTGATGACAAAGACGGAACTCTGTAATCTCTCAGACTCGGGACTTGGTCCGAGGTGAGCATAAACCCATCCCGTGAGACCTTGAGAGGTCGTTGATCATACGGTCACTACTTTGATGACAAAGACGGAACTCTGTAATCTCTCAGACTCGGGACTTGGTCCGAGGTGAGCATAAACCCATCCCGTGAGACCTTGAGAGGTCGATGATCATACGGTCACTACTTTGATGATAAAGACGGAACTCTGTAATCTCTCAGACTCGGGACTTGGTCCGAGGTGAGCATAAACCCATCCCGTGAGACCTTGAGAGGTCGTTGATCATACGGTCACTACTTTGATGACAAAGACGGAACTCTGTAATCTCTCAGACTCGGGACTTGGTCCGAGGTGAGCATAAACCCATCCCGTAAGACCTTGAGAGGTCGTTGATACGGTCACTACTTTGATGACAAAGACGGAACTCTGTAATCTCTCAGACTCGGGACTTGGTCCGAGGTGAGCATAAACCCATCCCGTGGGACCTTGAGAGGTCGTTGATCATACGGTCACTACTTTGATGACAAAGACGGAACTCTGTAATCTCTCAGACTCGGGACTTGGTCCGAGGTGAGCATAAACCCATCCCGTGAGACCTTGAGAGGTCGATGATCATACGGTCACTACTTTGATGATAAAGACGGAACTCTGTAATCTCTCAGACTCGGGACTTGGTCCGAGGTGAGCATAAACCCATCCCGTGAGACCTTGAGAGGTCGTTGATCATACGGTCACTACTTTGATGACAAAGACGGAACTCTGTAATCTCTCAGACTCGGGACTTGGTCCGAGGTGAGCATAAACCCATCCCGTGAGACCTTGAGAGGTCGTTGATCATACGGTCACTACTTTGATGACAAAGACGGAACTCTGTAATCTCTCAGACTCGGGACTTGGTCCGAGGGGAGCATAAACCCATCCCGTAAGACCTTGAGAGGTCGTTGATACGGTCACTACTTTGATGACAAAGACGGAACTCTGTAATCTCTCAGACTCGGGACTTGGTCCGAGGTGAGCATAAACCCATCCCGTGAGACCTTGAGAGGTCGATGATCATACGGTCACTACTTTGATGACAAAGACGGAACTCTGTAATCTCTCAGACTCGGGACTTGGTCCAAGGTGAGCATAAACCCATCCTGTGAGACCTGGAGAGGTCGTTGATCATACGGTCATTACTTTGATGACAAAGACGGAACTCTGTAATCTATTCAGAATAACCCACTACTCATAAAACGAGAATTATAAACGCAAGAACAGTTTTAGCGTTGCAATATGTAAGCGCGGATAATCTAGATTGATATTAGGTCCCCATTTCAACCCCCGCCCCTTCAATCCACCTTCCCCTCTTAGACACCGTAACGCTTTAAGGAAATTAATTGATAAATTTATGCAGAACAATACGTAATATGATAAAGCAGTCCGTGTAATTGTGTTTGATTAAATAGCTTTATGCAAAAAGGGGTTGAAAGTAGTAATCCGTTAAATATAGGGCGGCTTTTGCCAAGGGTCGTAAGCCCGAGGGACTTGTGTCATAGTTACACGCATATTCACACCCTTAATGTCGATGCAATAGACCAGTTGGCTTGACGACTCAATTTCTAAATATTGCGTTTATTTTCAAGCATGGCTAGGTCAGTCCGCATTATGCTGTAATATAAAACTGATTACCCATTTAATGGGACTGTTTCATTGGTCCGTTCCGAAGAGACACTTGTCACGCCGCTGATGTCTCACTTCAATTCTGATTCTAATTCCGTTTTCAATTTACGTTAAATTATTATGATTTAAATGGTTTTAAACAAAGATATTTTAACTAATTACTACTTACATTTTGTACAACTTAAAATGTAATTAGGCTATATACAAACATAATTTATATATAAATACACACCCAAGACTTTTGTTTATATACATTATATATATATTTATACATGTATGTATATATATTGTCGCCGAAACTAATACGAAATAAAAAACTTGTTTTTGTCAGGGTTTTAGTCAAATATTTCAACAACTATAGTTCTAAAAAATAAATTCGTTTAATACTTTTTTAAAACTAACCAAATTAGATGTGTTAAACTAGCTGGTTGATTTGTCGTAAATAATGGCATTAGAAGTTATGAATGTGTCAGAGTATGTTGTATCAAGCCTTTGAAGATACTTGGTAACCGAAATTTCCCTCGGGTTGGAATAAACATATTTGTGGTTAGAGATTTATGGTGTATTATTTATTATTATTTAACCACTGTAAATGATTCCAAATATTTAGTGTCGACTTGTGTTTGCTTTTCGCCTCAACATCTGACTGATTGTGCCAGAGTGTCCAAGCATTGGTTTCATGCGCGTAGGTAACGAAAGTGAAAGGTATCGTACAATCTATGCAAGACGAGCTATGTAAGGCCATGGGGAAAGGACGAATGAGGTTAAAGCACAACAGTTTATCAGTTTCCCTTCTGAAACGTTGGCCGTTTCATTTCACTAATATGCTTCCCTGCTAATAAAACAATGCACTGAGATTTTACTAAGCCCGAATTCAATCTAAAACCCATAACTGTGCCTAGATTCATCCCCTACTCTGCATCCCCTTTCCATGTCAAAGGGAGGGTAGTTTATTCAGTCAGCGGGAGTGTCACTCTGTCTTGAATATGATAATTATCTTTGGATAATTAAAGCTCTTGAAAGACTCATTAAAAAAAAATTAGGGAAAACTCCATTAAACAGGCCACTTTGCGCTTTCTTTTTGCTGTTAAACAAATATTCCGAGAAATTTTGTTCCTTTCTTTTATTCAATTTCTTCAATTTATTTCACACTCGCCTTTTATATATATATATATATATATATATATATATATACATTTTTTTTACCTTGTAGTAGATAACACTTGATGTTAATACAGTTTTTTCAAGTATTATTTCATTATTTAAATTATTCAACTTATTAATTTTAGTTTTATATGGAATATAAACTTTTCCCAAACGGGGCAAAGTATGTAATTTAGTTATTTCGTCCCGTTTATCACACAATAAGTGATACCATATAAATTCATAAAACGACTGATTTTATGTTTATTTAAGGTTACGTAGTAGAACAGCTGTTTTAACGCTTAGATTATGTTACTATATTTATAATAATTTATTAAAAAGTAACTAAAATAAAATTTGTCTTTGTTTATTTAAGTAGGAATTTACTTTAAACAATCTTTTTTATATTACTTGTTATAAAATTTACAGATAAAAATGTTCTATAGTTCAGGTACTTACTGGTTAAAAGTTGAAATTTATAAATTACACAGAAGATAATAGCTTAATCTTCAAAAGTGTATTATTTAAAAATTAAAACTATTTTTGCTATTTCGTATTTTATATTTTAAAAAAATATGTTTTATTTTGATTAAAAGGTTGAAAGTATTATTTCCCATGATGATCGGTGACACTTGAAGTTATCATAGAATTAATCAACGGTTTGTGGAATTTATAATTTAAATAAATTCATGGAAAACTGACTGAGACATGTTTACGGTCACAGTTGCGAATCTTCGTCGGTGCTAAAGCATCGCTAGTGAGAGTGGCGAGGATTCACTAGTGCGGTCTTTGTCTCAGTCAATCTTTTATAAATTTATTCAAATTATAAATTCAACATGCAATTTAGTTAGTTCGATAAAACTTTAAATTATTGAATTTAGTAAATACAAATAGTTTGTGTGCAGGGCCTACATTTGTCCAATATTGCACAGACATTAAAATCTTCACAGACAAAGCTTGATACCAGAAAATAACTCAAGTGTTGAAGAGTTTCTTAATTTAACCGAGCATTAAAATTATTTTAAATCTAAATTTTAAAATATATTACGTCTTGCAATTCATTTCTTTTTTCAACTTTTGCTATAAATTCACACTCTTCCTATAATAGTTAATATTTATACATCTTATTTAAAATTTCAATCGTTAATAAAATACTTTCTATTCATCCACTCAGGTTCAACACACACTTTCTTAAACCTGTAGTAGTAAATGACTATTGATCTTAATAGTTTTTTTTTTTAAATATTACTTCATTAATTAAATATAATGACTTAATTTTATTAATTAATTTCTATTTTTATTTTGCACCAAATATTGTGATTATGACATATGTAAATGCATGTCTATATTAATTGTAAATTTGTAATAAAAATTATCTAAAACAAAGTATTTCTTTGTTGACCTAACTTTCTTCTTTTTTTATATTACTTATTAAACTAGTGAATCGCATCTTCACAGCGAGGGGTGTGACATAGAATGTACTTTATGCTGAACGAAAGTTAATAACACATTAACTAACTGAGCAGACAACAGTTAAATTTCCGTTGGAATTAGGAAAATATTGATTGAAAAGCAAATTTTAATCTATCCCGTTATCAAATCGCTCCAACCTTGTCCCTCTCGGTCGCAAATCGTTCCGTTATCAAATCGCGCTGGCCTTCTCCCTCCCGGTCGCAATTTACCTCGTTATCAAATCGCTCCGGCCTTGTCCCTCCCGGTCGCAATTTACCTCGTTATCAAATCGCTCCGGCCTTGTCCCATCCGGTCGCAATTTATGCCGTTATTAGATCGCTCTGCTCTTGTCACTCCCTGTCGCAATTAATCCCGTTATCAAATCGCTCCAGTCTTGCCCCTCCCGGTCGCAACTTATCCCGTTATCAAATCGCTCCAGCCTTGCCCCACCCGGTCGCAACTTTTCTCGTTATCAAATCGTTCTAGCCTTGTCCATCTTAGTCACAATTTATCCCATTATCAAATCGCTCC
>JBAIZL010000004.1:217169921-217177421 GCA_036971475.1 Prosapia bicincta
AGACAGTACGAAAGGGGAAAACTATTCACGGTGAAAGAACTGCACACCCCTTGGAAGCTGCACTACACTATATTAACGCAACACCGCAGCACGAAGACGATTGATAAGCAGATGCAGAAGTTACTTTAAAACTTTTTCCATAAAATGTAGCAACTGTAATGAACAAAGTATTCCAAAGCAGCATTAATTTATGTAAGCACTGTAATCAATATAGTTCTACGTATTTTGTGCATTCTTAATTATATGAATAGGGATCATTAGAACCCCTATTATTTTTTAATTTCACAGGATCGCATTTTCGTGTAATCCGAGTTTTCGTTAATCTGAGGGACCTATGTCCCATCTACCTCGAATTATCGTGACGCTACTGTATTTTATTATTTTATATTATTTACTTATAACTTTTACAATAATTATTATATTTTATTTACTTATTTATTATTAATATTTTATTTTATTATTTAATATATTATTATTCGTAATTCAAATGTAGTTACCGTTTACGATAAATCGATATATCGAACGAAACGTTACTATAAATGACCGTTCGCTTTTCTATTATAATTGTGTTCAGTAATACTTTTCTAACGAATCAAGCCCTACACTCTTTGCTTTACTACACTTGGAGTTCTACTGTGCACAGCTGGGATCAAGTAAGAACTGTATTATACAGAGGTTATGGCGTTTAGCAACGGCTGCGCGACCGACGCTTGTTTAATTGTCTCCGGCCACGCGAACAGCATTCCTGACGCCCGTCTTCCAACGGGAAGCACAGGAATATCCAAACCTAATATCGAATTTTTATTTACGCTATTAATATCCCCGTTTTACGGGGTTTTAATATGTTTTCGGTAGGATTTCTTGTTGGCTATTACTTTCTCACGAGACAACCTGACGGCGTTTGAAGAAACTCTGCCCTTTTGCTGCACGGTCTCAGCCCGGACACAAGTAATTATTATTTTGAATTGTTATCATTTATAGGTAATGAGATTTGAGTGCCTAGTTACAAATTGTGTCTCTCAAAACTCCAATTTTCAAGTTTTATAATTTAAATAAATTGAATGTTATTTCCCATTTTGTCATTCGTATAATATTGCTGAGAATAAAAACCTAATTGTTTTAACGAGTCCAAATGATTAGAATAACATTTCTACAACTAATTTGTTGTTTAATCAATTTTAAACTTATAACCTATGATTAGTTACCTAATTCTTTCTGAATTGGTTGAAATCTGTCTTTTTCAAATTTCAATGGCAATTTGAGGATATAAACCCAGTTGGATAACTATGATTGTTTTATTGAATAATTAAAAACGACCACTAATTGATTTGACACTTTTTACCCGTATCTTGAAAATCAAAGGTATGGTTGTGTTGGCCAACGGTACTCGCCTCTGCAGGTAGAATTGTGGTTGTTCTGGTCATAGATACTCAATTCTACAGGTAGAATTGTGTTTGTGCTGGCCAACGTTACTCGCCTCTACAGGTAGAATTGTGGTTGTGCTGGCCAACGTTACTCGCCTCTACAGGTAGAATTGTGGTTGTGCTGGCCAACGGTACTCGCCTCAACAGGTAGAATTGTGGTTGTGCTGGTCATAGATACTCGATTCTACAGGTAAAATTGTGGTTGTGCTGGCCAACGGTACTCGCCTCAACAGGTAGAATTGTGGTTGTGCTGGTCAAAGATACTCGATTCTACAGGTAGAATTGTGGTTGTGCTGGCCAACGGTACTCGCCTCTACAGGTAGAATTGCGGTTGTGCTGGCCAACGGTACTCGCCTCTACAGGTAGAATTGTGGTTGTGCTGGTCAACGGTACTCGCCTTAACAGGTAGAATTGTGGTTGTGCTGGCCATAGATACTCGATTCTACAGGTAGAATTGTGGTTGTGCTGGCCAACGGTACTCGCCTCTACAGGTAGAATTGCGGTTGTGCTGGCCAACGGTACTCGCCTCTACAGGTAGAATTGTGGTTGTGCTGGTCAACGGTACTCGCCTCTACAGGTAGAATTGTGGTTGTGCTGGCCAACGGTACTCGCCTCTACAGGTAGAATTGTGGTTGTGCTGGCCAACGGTACTCGCCTCAACAGGTAGAATTGTGGTTGTGCTGGTCATAGATACTCGATTCTACAGGTAGAATTGTGGTTGTGCTGGCCAACGGTACTCGCCTTAACAGGTAGAATTGTGGTTGTGCTGGTCATAGGTACTCGATTCAACAGGTAGAATTGTGGTTGTGCTGGCCAACGGTACTCGCCTCAACAGGTAGAATTGTGGTTGTGCTGGTCATAGATACTCGATTCTACAGGTAGAATTGTG
The DNA here is from genome assembly GCA_036971475.1 of Prosapia bicincta. Classification (NCBI taxonomy): domain Eukaryota; kingdom Metazoa; phylum Arthropoda; class Insecta; order Hemiptera; family Cercopidae; genus Prosapia; species Prosapia bicincta. The sequence continues at coordinate 217,172,235 of JBAIZL010000004.1, forward strand.
GTTGTGCTGGCCAACGGTACTCGCCTCAACAGGTAGAATTGTGGTTGTGCTGGTCATAGATACTCGATTCTACAGGTAGAATTGTGGTTGTGCTGGCCAACGGTACTCGCCTCAACAGGTAGAATTGTGGTTGTGCTGGTCATAGATACTCGATTCTACAGGTAGAATTGTGGTTGTGCTGGCCAACAATACTCGCCTCAACAGATAGAATTGTGGTTGTGCTGGTCATAGATACTCGATTCTACAGGTAGAATTGTGGTTGTGCTGGCCAACGGTACTGGCCTCTACAGGTAGAATTGTGGTTGTGCTGGCCAACGGTACTCGCCTCTACAGGTAGAATTGTGGTTGTGCTGGCCAACGGTACTTGCCTCTACAGGTAGAATTGTGGTTGTGCTGGTCATAGATACTCGATTCTACAGGTAGAATTGTGGTTGTACTGGCCAACGGTACTCGCCTCTATAGGTAGAATTGTGGTTGTGCTAGTCATAGATACTCGATTCTAGAGCCCGAAGTTTAACTGTACAAGGATACTCAATTCTAGAGTCCGTATTATGGTTGTGTTTGCCAAAGGTACTTGATTCGAGAATACGAATTGTAGCTGTACCGGCCAAGTGGTATTAATTCAAGAGTCCGAATTGTAGCTGGATTCTATAGTCTGGGTTGTAGTTGTACCTGCCAAATGTACTCTATTTAGGAGTCCAAATTGTGGTTGTATCTACCAAGTGGAATCGATTTAGAGTCCGAATTATGGTTGTCCTGGCCACATTACTCAATTTTAGAGGTCGAAATGAGGTTGTACTAGCCTACTCGATTGTTTGTCACGGATACTCAATTCTAGAGTCCAAATTGTGGTTGTGCTCGCCAAGGATACTTGATTCTAAAGTTCGAATCGTGGTTGTGCTCGCCAAAGGTACTCGATTCTAGAATCGGAATTGTGGTTGTATGGCCAAGGATACTTGATTCTAAAGTTCGAATCGCAGTTGTGCTCGCCAAAGGAACTCGATTTTAGAATCGGAATTGTGGTTGTGCGGCCAAGGGTACTTGGTTCTAAAGTTCGAATCGTGATTTTGCTCGCCAAAGGAACTCGATTCTAGAATCGGAATTGTGGTTGTGCGGCCAAGGGTAATCAATTCAAGAGTTCAAACCGTGGTTATACTGGCCATAGATACTCGATTCTAGAGTGTGGTTGTGTTGGCCAAGACTACTAGAATTGTTTTTGAGCTGCATTTGTAAGCATGGGTATAATATATAAATGTTATCATAACTATCTTGACAATAGAAATATGTTCTAATTCTTTTTTCCCATAAAATCGACCTGGGCAATGAAAAAGCTCACTGAAATTCTATGGTGCCACCTCACACCGTACCGACAACCTTTAGGGTAATGAACCAGTGGCTTTAGCCACCAAAAATGTTGAATATTAAACCCATAAATTGCAATATTTTTCAAATGTATCTATATATTTTAGTTATCATTTGTAAATTTAAAATAATTTGTAAAAATGAATCTAAAAACGAAAAATATTTTTTTGTTTGTGTAAACATGGAATTCCCCCCTATATATCTCTAGCTATCTATAGGTCAATAATTTTGTCAAGCCACAAAATAATATTGCTAAAACCTCTTTAAAAGCTATATTTCTACAATTTTAGTTGAAAACTTCATACATAACCATACACATTGTAGTTTATGTAGGTAATACGTTGGTCTCGTGTTTTATAGAATACTACTTAACCCTTCAACATGTTCTTGAAGCGAGCATTAAAATCTTCGTCAACAGTCTGATTTCGTCACAAAATGTAAAGATATTCCTTAGTGGGAAGTAAGAGAAAGCCCACTTCAACAGTGCAATGGAAACTTTATGGTAGGTACGTTTATTGGACCGAGGAAGGAAATATGTAGAGAAAGGAGAGTGAGGTCGACACACGGAGATAGCATCATGATGCCTCGGCATGGCAACTTGATGCGACGTATGTGCATTGACATGCTAGACAACTTGCATTTTATATCAAATATTCATACCCCGAGCTCAAGTCTAATAAATAAATATGCTTATATGGAATTATTTTAATCTTCACGAACATCTACAGTTTAATACACAACAGACTGTACCTAATAAATAGTTATGTGATTATATGGAATTAAAAGAAACAAACAGCATGACCAACATTTTTAAATGTATTCCAAGCATCTGCCATATGTAACATTAAAAAAGGTAATGGTAGATCAAACATTGGTGAGGTTAGATTAAATGTACTTTTATTTTTAGATTGCTTTTTCTTTGTTTGTTCTGAAATTTATTTATTTGTACGATGAGTGTTCTGAAATTAGCTATAAACGTCTAAATCCTTGTTCAAAAGGTATATTAGGGATATTTCTGAAAGGGTAAGTTCAGGTTATTTTGGGGTATGTTTTTTTTACGAACCTTGTTCGTAAACTTTATCTTTTATCGTTGAATAAGATTATGTTTAAATAAATGTATTTTGTTTTTAAAAAGGTTAGATTAGGATTAGGTGTGTTAGATTAGGTTAGGTGTGTTAGATTAGGTTAGGTGTGTTAGATTAGGTTAGGTGTGTTAGATTGGGTTAGGTGTGTTAGATTAGGTTAGGTGTGTTAGATTGGGTTAGGTGTGTTAGATTAGGTTAGGTGTGTTAGATTGGGTTAGGTGTGTTAGATTGGGTTAGGTGTGTTAGATTAGGTTAGGTGTGTTAGATTAGGTTAGGTGTGTTAGATTAGGTTAGGTGTGTTAGATTAGGTTAGGTGTGTTAGATTAGGTTAGGTGTGTTAGATTAGGTTAGGTGTGTTAGATTAGGTTAGGTGTGTTAGATTAGGTTAGGTGTGTTAGATTAGGTTAGGTGTGTTAGATTAGGTTAGGTGTGTTAGATTGGGTTAGGTGTGTTAGATTGGGTTAGGTGTGTTAGATTGGGTTAGGTGTGTTAGATTGGGTTAGGTGTGTTAGATTAGGTTAGGTGTGTTAGATTGGGTTAGGTGTGTTAGATTAGGTTAGGTGTGTTAGATTAGGTTAGGTGTGTTAGATTAGGTTAGGTGTGTTAGATTAGGTTAGGTGTGTTAGATTAGGTTAGGTGTGTTAGATTAGGTTAGGTGTGTTAGATTAGGTTAGGTGTGTTAGATTAGGTTAGGTGTGTTAGATTAGGTTAGGTGTGTTAGATTAGGTTAGGTGTGTTAGATTGGGTTAGGTGTGTTAGATTAGGTTAGGTGTGTTAGATTGGGTTAGGTGTGTTAGATTGGGTTAGGTGTGTTAGATTAGGTTAGGTGTGTTAGATTAGGTTAGGTGTGTTAGATTAGGTTAGGTGTGTTAGATTAGGTTAGGTGTGTTAGATTAGGTTAGGTGTGTTAGATTAGGTTAGGTGTGTTAGATTAGGTTAGGTGTGTTAGATTAGGTTAGGTGTGTTAGATTAGGTTAGGTGTGTTAGATTAGGTTAGGTGTGTTAGATTAGGTTAGGTGTGTTAGATTAGGTTAGGTGTGTTAGATTAGGTTAGGTGTGTTAGATTAGGTTAGGTGTGTTAGATTAGGTTAGGTGTGTTAGATTAGGTTAGGTGTGTTAGATTAGGTTAGGTGTGTTAGATTAGGTTAGGTGTGTTAGATTAGGTTAGGTGTGTTAGATTGGGTTAGGTGTGTTAGATTAGGTTAGGTGTGTTAGATTAGGTTAGGTGTGTTAGATTGGGTTATGTGTGTTAGATTAGGTTAGGTGTGTTAGATTAGGTTAGGTGTGTTAGATTAGGTTAGGTGAAAATTATATTATTTTAAATTTAACTTGATCCCTAATATTATCTTAAGAACATTGTGGGAAACTGTGTTTTTATAGAATTATAATACTAAAAGATAAGCTAAAAGAGTGGTTTTTGAGAAAAGAAATACAAATTCTATACGAGTCTGGAACTAATATGTTTAGGCCTGGAATTGATGTAGATAAGGCGACTTATTGCATTATGGGTAATACTTGACAAAGTATAAGCTTGGATCAGTTTTTTTCGTTTTTATAAATATTTCTTAAAAATATCTTCTGAACAAGAAACAAGAGTTTTCAAGTGTCGCAACCTTCAATAGTGGTTGAAACGTATGTCAGTTACTGCCTTCTGAGCATAAGCTCACCGTCAAAACACGCTCTATTAACAAGTAATTCTTCACGAAATGGCTCATTGTGTTATACCACATTATTAAATTTAATATAATAAAATATGGCTATAAAGTAACCGGGCGGAATTTGTTTACGTATAAAACAGAAACAATGAAGTGTTCTTCTTCGAGTAAGCTATGACCGCTTTGGACACGAAGCCTGGTTCTTCCAACACACCAAAGATGCAAGTGCGTAGCTGATGCTGGTAAAACCTTACTTTGCATGTTTCTTTTTATAACCGGTTCAAGTAGATAATTTGTACATATTGGACTTAAGCTATATAGTAATGCAGGTGATATTGTAAGAAATATTTCTCTACTGCCCAAACTCGCTATAAAGACAGCCCCAGATTTTTCTTCCTTAGTGAATTTCCATCTTAATTATCTTTCGAAAGTTGAACATTTCTAATAATTAATTATGTTTTTCATTTTTCCCAACCTCTTCTATTACTTAACACACTCGTTATATGTATATCAAATCTTGAATCTTTAATTAAATACTTTTTATTCATCCATTAAATCTCAAATACACGTTTTTAAAATTTTAGTGGATGACAATTGATGCTATAACAGTTTTTTTCAAATATTAATTGATTAATATAATAATTATTAAATTAATTTCAGTTTTATATGGAAGTAAAACATTCAACAAAAGGAGCAAGGATGAAATATAGTTATTTTGTCCTATTCGGCTTAAAATATGTAATAACATATCATAAAATAGTTGATTTTATGTTTTATGTGGTAGACCAGCTGTTTTAACTCGGGGGCTATGTTACTTTTATTTAACAAAAAATAACTAAAATAGATACTTTTTTTTACCTAAGTAAGAATTGACTTTAAAATTTTGTTTTTTATATTACTTGTTGTAGTTTCAAAACGCCCTTAGATAGGACAAAGGTAGGGTCATAAACCCACTTAGTGATCATAGGGGAAATTTTATTTCACCTGGTATCCAGGAACATGATATAGATGTACTCTCTATCGGGGTTAGATACACACCCTTAACTTATAAACAATGAAAATTATTGGTATAGATACACATTTAC
>JBAIZL010000004.1:217182421-217204921 GCA_036971475.1 Prosapia bicincta
CAAGAATCTTACAAGGTATTTTTGCGAGTTAACTGTCGAACATTATTGGTATATAAATTGTCGAGTAACAACTGAACTGGGTGTTGTAGTAGATTGCCAGGTGTGTGAGATTTTCGTTGTCACGTGGTATACCGGTACTGTTCTATTTTCGAATTCACTGCACCGTGGGAACATTTTTAGTTTGTCTTGGGGTTCATTTTGTCTTTTAGGTTGAATAGTATATTGTTTATTTTATCTTGTTTTTATTTGTTCACTTATGATATTATTTTTATATTTATAAATTTGTAGCTGTTCCCAGATTGCATTTTGATGCCTTTGTGTACTTTTTTGTTATTACATGTTTGTTTTCTAATTAGGGGAGTGTATGTTTGTTTTTTATGTCATGTGTAGCTTAGGTTTGAGTTGTAAATGTTAGGTTTGATTTATGCAATGAGGTGCTACTTACATCTGTCTTTTAATTTCTTTTTTGTTTGGCCAATGTATAATTTGTTACTGTCTGGGCGTTCGATTTATATATTCCGTTATTGACTCTATGATTTTGAGTTACCAAATAGCTTCATAAGAAATTAATTGCAATAAAAAAGAGCTGATTACGATTTGTAAACAAAGAAAAAGGGCTAAGATATTAATAGACGTTGCTATCATAACAGTAGATGAGGCATCTATGGTACCTGTAGCAGCGTTAAATTGGATAGATAGTTTATTGAAAGATGAAATGAAATGTGATGACCCAATTTATGGAAACACTCCATGGAGAGGAAAAATAATATTTCCGTAGGAGATTTCCGACAAGTCTTACATGTTTTGCCTATGCAAGGAATGTTTAAATTTTTAGAGGAGTTCGCAAACAAAAGCAGAATCTGGAATGCGTTAAGATTTTTACAGTCAACGAAAAACATGCGTGTTAACAATGGAAAGCCGAATTTTGCAACTGGCTTTTACAGTTAAGCAATGGCACTTTGAAAAGTTACAAAGACAAAGATGCCATTGATATCCCGGGAAAAAATAATGAATAGAAATTAATTACTGAGAAAAATCAAATTGAAAACGCATTCACAAATAATATAGCTTATAAACAAATTTTGTTAAAAAAACTTGAATTAATTTAAATTTAATTTGTATTACAAATTGATTTATGATACAAAAGTTTAAAATTTGTTTATAGTTTACAATTTCCCTATATATATAACTCATTCAGAGTGTTTAACTCGTACAGAAATACGTCTAAGCTAAATATTTCATAAGTTTTGAGAGCTTTTACACACATCTCTAAAACTAAGAAAATTTACCAAATAAATAATTAAAAATTATATGTCTAAGAGCGCTATCCATTTATAACACCTCACAAGTGCGTTTCCACAACATATTATCACGTGACCAAGGAGTATTCGATCAGATGTTTGCTATTTGGTAATATCGCATCTCCGGCTGAGAAGCCTTTGCACCACGAGCTTCGAACCTAACTTCCTCCTTCCCACTTAGGGACAAACCTGCATAACCACAATTCATGACTTTTCCAACAGCTAGATTTCGCAAACACCACATCATCGCATTTCCATCTAGAGATGACGATATATCGCTCCGCTCCGCCACGGCCTTCCCTATTCGAGTCGTCTCGTGGTCCTTGAGCAATCCATATAAATATACAAGTGAAATTATGCGCCATGATCGGCACATTAATTATTACCGACAAGACAATGACTGGATTCAATAAGGATAATGATTGGCTACGAAATATGTATGCAAAGTAAGGATACGTCCAACAATGGTAGCCAATTAAAGGTTAGGCTCGATATGAAAAGATGCTGCTCTAGGTTGATAGACTCGGCCGGTTGGTTTGATTTGTTACCGTGCGATTACCCTTCTTATCGGTAAGTCGTTATTTGTTTGGTGGCTTTGTACGCTAAGGTTGTCGTCATACTCGAGGATGGCTTGGCCGAGTTATGGGGATTGTTACCGAGACAACGAGCTCTCATTCTGTTGTTCTAAAACTAAAAATATCAAGCTTTAAGGCAATTTGTCTTTGGATTGAAAATCACAAAACAAAAAATTTCAATTCATACCTAGGCAAACAAAAAATATTTTATTTTAATTATGTTATTAAATAATTACAATTAATATAAATATAGTAACATATACTTTAAAACAGCTGCTCTAGCACATAACCAATAACTGCTCTTTTATCAAATCATATGGTATCAATTATTTTAGTCCAAATAGGAAGAAATAAATATATTGCATACCTTTACCCTTTTGTGAAAAGTTTTTCTCCCATATAAAACTGGAATTAATTAATTAAATTTATTCAATAATTAATTTATAAAAATTGTTTATTAGCATCAAGTGCTATCCCCTACAAGTTAAAAAGAAATAATTTGAACTTGAATAGATGAATAAAAATAATTATAGTTTAACGATTGAAAATTTAAATAAGATAGTTAAATATATATATAGGGAGAGTGTGAACTAATGGAAGGAGTTCAAAAAAGAACTGAGTTAGGGAAAATAATATATTTTAAAATTTGGTTTTACGATAAGTTAATGATTGGTTAGGTGTATATGCTCCTAATAATAATGATTGTGGTTCACATACATCCCTGGAGATTCATGTACTCTCAAATAGGTTCATAACAGGTGACCTTGAAGGGATGGAAAGGAAAAGTGAAATGAACATATGAAATACGGGTGTGGTTCTATGGTGCTGCTTCTCTGATCAGGGACTCTTGTTCTTACTAGGAGGACAAAATACGGCGCGCTACAAGCAGTGCTTGGATCTTATTGTATTTCTTGGTCCAGAAATGAAAAACGACCCCTCTAGAAGCCTAAAAAAGTAAAGAAATATTAACCTCTCGACGACATACTAAGAAACACTTTACGATGTAGGTTAGGACTGACAGACAAACAGTAGTTAATAGGAAACCTTTATTAGATGTTGAAAATCTAGTTTTTTAAACGTTTTTAAAGGTAATAAATTATTAAAGGTAATAAGTTATAATATAATTACTCATTAAACTTGTTTATTCTCATGTTTTCTGAGAAAAATATTCAATTGATTTATAAGTACTTACTTATATTTGTTGATTCCATCTTCACCTAAGCTACTAGTTTTCAGTAAAACAACTTGCCTATAGTAGCACTTACTTATATTTGTTGATTCCATCTTCACCTAAGCTACTAGTTTTCAGTAAAACAACTTGCCTATAGTAGCACTTACTTATATTTGTTGATTCCATCTTCACCTAAGCTACTAGTTTTCAGTAAAACAACTTGCCTATAGTAGCACTTACTTATATTTGTTGATTCCATCTTCACCTAAGCTACTAGTTTTCAGTAAAACAACTTGCCTATAGTAGCACTTACTTATATTTGTTGATTCCATCTTCACCTAAGCTACTAGTTTTCAGTAAAACAACTTGCCTATAGTAGCACTTACTTATATTTGTTGATTCCATCTTCACCTAAGCTACTAGTTTTCAGTAAAACAACTTGCCTATAGTAGCACTTACTTATATTTGTTGATTCCATCTTCACCTAAGCTACTAGTTTTCAGTAATACAAATTGCCTATAGTAGCACTTACTTATATTTGTTGATCCATCTTCACCTAAGCTACTAGTTTTCAGTAAAACAACTTGCCTATAGTAGCACTTACTTATATTTGTTGATTCCATCTTCACCTAAGCTACTAGTTTTCAGTAAAACAACTTGCCTATAGTAGCACTTACTTATATTTGTTGATTCCATCTTCACCTAAGCTACTAGTTTTCAGTAAAACAACTTGCCTATAGTAGCACTTACTTATATTTGTTGATTCCATCTTCACCTAAGCTACTAGTTTTCAGTAAAACAACTTGCCTATAGTAGCACTTACTTATATTTGTTGATTCCATCTTCACCTAAGCTACTAGTTTTCAGTAAAACAACTTGCCTATAGTAGCACTTACTTATATTTGTTGATTCCATCTTCACCTAAGCTACTAGTTTTCAGTAAAACAACTTGCCTATAGTAGCACTTACTTATATTTGTTGATTCCATCTTCACCAAAGCTACTAGTTTTCAGTAAAACAACTTGCCTATAGTAGCACTTACTTATATTTGTTGATTCCATCTTCACCTAAGCTACTAGTTTTCAGTAAAACAACTTGCCTATAGTAGCACTTACTTATATTTGTTGATTCCATCTTCACCTAAGCTACTAGTTTTCAGTAAAACAACTTGCCTATAGTAGCACTTACTTATATTTGTTGATTCCATCTTCACCAAAGCTACTAGTTTTCAGTAAAACAACTTGCCTATAGTAGCACTTACTTATATTTGTTGATTCCATCTTCACCAAAGCTACTAGTTTTCAGTAAAACAACTTGCCTATAGTAGCACTTACTTATATTTGTTGATTCCATCTTCACCTAAGCTACTAGTTTTCAGTAAAACAACTTGCCTATAGTAGCACTTACTTATATTTGTTGATTCCATCTTCACCTAAGCTACTAGTTTTCAGTAAAACAACTTGCCTATAGTAGCACTTACTTATATTTGTTGATTCCATCTTCACCTAAGCTACTAGTTTTCAGTAAAACAACTTGCCTATAGTAGCACTTACTTATATTTGTTGATTCCTTCTTCAGCTAAGCTACTAGTTTTCAGTAAAACAACTTGCCTATAGTAGCACTTACTTATATTTGTTGATTCCATCTTCACCTAAGCTACTAGTTTTCAGTAAAACAACTTGCCTATAGTAGCACTTACTTATATTTGTTGATTCCATCTTCACCTAAGCTACTAGTTTTCAGTAAAACAACTTGCCTATAGTAGCACTTACTTATATTTGTTGATTCCATCTTCACCTAAGCTACTAGTTTTCAGTAAAACAACTTGCCTATAGTAGCACTTACTTATATTTGTTGATTCCATCTTCACCTAAGCTACTAGTTTTCAGTAAAACAACTTGCCTATAGTAGCACTTACTTATATTTGTTGATTCCATCTTCACCTAAGCTACTAGTTTTCAGTAAAACAACTTGCCTATAGTAGCACTTACTTATATTTGTTGATTCCATCTTCACCTAAGCTACTAGTTTTCAGTAAAACAACTTGCCTATAGTAGCACTTACTTATATTTGTTGATTCCATCTTCACCTAAGCTACTAGTTTTCAGTAATACAAATTGCCTATAGTAGCACTTACTTATATTTGTTGATTCCATCTTCACCTAAGCTACTAGTTTTCAGTAAAACAACTTGCCTATAGTAGCACTTACTTATATTTGTTGATTCCATCTTCACCTAAGCTACTAGTTTTCAGTAAAACAACTTGCCTATAGTAGCACTTACTTATATTTGTTGATTCCATCTTCACCTAAGCTACTAGTTTTCAGTAAAGCAACTTGCCTATAGTAGCACTTACTTATATTTGTTGATTCCATCTTCACCTAAGCTACTAGTTTTCAGTAAAACAACTTGCCTATAGTAGCACTTACTTATATTTGTTGATTCCATCTTCACCTAAGCTACTAGTTTTCAGTAAAACAACTTGCCTATAGTAGCACTTACTTATATTTGTTGATTCCATCTTCACCTAAGCTACTAGTTTTCAGTAAAACAACTTGCCTATAGTAGCACTTACTTATATTTGTTGATTCCATCTTCACCAAAGCTACTAGTTTTCAGTAAAACAACTTGCCTATAGTAGCACTTACTTATATTTGTTGATTCCATCTTCACCTAAGCTACTAGTTTTCAGTAAAACAACTTGCCTATAGTAGCACTTACTTATATTTGTTGATTCCATCTTCACCTAAGCTACTAGTTTTCAGTAAAACAACTTGCCTATAGTAGCACTTACTTATATTTGTTGATTCCATCTTCACCTAAGCTACTAGTTTTCAGTAAAACAACTTGCCTATAGTAGCACTTACTTATATTTGTTGATTCCATCTTCACCAAAGCTACTAGTTTTCAGTAAAACAACTTGCCTATAGTAGCACTTACTTATATTTGTTGAGGACGACCGTTTCAGGAGATGTATCCTATTAGAGTTACGGTCTGAGTTGACAATGAGACACATCTCCCGAAATGGCCGTTTTCAACAAATATAAGTAAGTGCTACTATAGGTAGGTTTGTAAATATTTACAAGTGTTTTAGTACTTACTATTAAATACCCCGTAAATTTCTTGTTTTTTTACATTAAGAAACAAGTTTATTTAAAATTAAATTCTGATTCTTCTTCTAATATTTTTTTATTAATCACTTAAACAATAGTTTACGACTATTCGGACTTTGAATTTAGTAAATTTGTTAAAACTTACTGAGACAGAACGTTTTCTATGTGCCACAGCGATCGAAAACGTTCTGTCTCAGTAAGTTTTAACAAATTTACTAAATTCAAAGTCCGGATAGTCGTAAACTATTGTTTAAGTGATTAATAAGATTCAACCGAACCTAATGGACTATAAAATTCAAGAATTCTAATATTTGTGGTACTCCTAATGACTCAAGACCTGGTTTTCCATTTACCGCATGTGAAAGGGTTCTACGAGAAAATGCTTAAGAAACTGGGCAAATATAACATCTTAACTGTTCCTTCTATTTCTAATAGTTTGTCTAACTTTATTAAAAGGGGTGAAGGCAAGAGAAACTCTCAATCTTAATGTGGTATACGAAATAAAACGTAAGGACTGTGAGGCAGCGTATGATGGTAAGACTAAGAGGCAGTTTGCATGTACGCATGAGTGAGCATTGAAAAAATAGTAAAAAACTTGCTGTACCTCTTACCTCGGTCATATTAGATCACATCAAGAAGTTTAATCATAGTTTTAGTTTTAAAAAAACATAAACATACATAGTCATAATAGAGTTAATAAACAATTGGCAGGTTGTTTTGTAATGTTGATTTGTGCATTTTAAAACTATAAATTTAATTTATTCCTGACTCGGTAGTTATTTTACCTGTAATAGTGGATAGGAGTTTTCATGTTCTTGTTACAATTAAATATGTAATAGTTTGTAATTATGTTAATAATATTGAGACAAATTTTTCCTTCTGACGTCACCCACTTTACTGGTAAATGTAGTGTTTTATATTTATAGGAAATTTCATTGTAGCTATGTTTATTAGTGAACTATTGTTATTATTATTGGTAACTTTACTGTTGTGTATTCGTGTGTTGTAGGCCTCAAGACGATAGCGTACGCGTTACTGAAACGTCGCCTGTGTAAATAAATAGTTGTAACTGACTCGCGAGTCACCCGATTTTATTTAACAATAAATTACTTATTGTTTTTAGAAAAGTACAAGAATATATTTCCTCCCAAACTCAAAGACAGAAAAGGGATAGCACGAAGAATAATTACAGCTGGAACGTCGCAGCTAATCTGGGATACGTACTTATAGCTCAAGTTATATATAATCATAAAGTGTCAGTATTTTATTCTCATAAAATATAGTAACATCATTAAATGACGAATAGTTATAATTATGTTATTAATCAGTTATTAGTTATGTAATAATGATAATTTTATAGAAATAAACGAATTTCTGAATTCTCCATTAGTTTGGTTATATTAATTAACAGAAAACAAATCGCACGTAATGAATTAAACGAAGTATATACAGTTTGCAATAGATAGAAAGAAAGAAAGGGAGATTAGTACAACATATAATTAAAACTAAAACTTAGAACGAATCTCGGAAAAACCAAATGAACTATCATTCAGAACTGACTGAGGGTCTGAATAGAAATGAACGGTACGTTTTTGAAGTTTATCGCTTAATTAATGGATAAGTTCCGCAGACGGACGAGAAAAGGTTGAGATTTTAGTAAAAGGAATGCAATCGCAATTGGAAGCCTTAATCAAAATAGTTTCGGAATTTGGAGCGCCGACGGGGCAACACTGGTCTCGCTAATTGCTCTAATTGCGACTTCCTGAAGATGATCGATTTCCATTCACGACGTCTTCTTTTGCGCTTTTTTTTGCTGCAGACTTAAATGAAAATTACGTAATCCGAGTATCATTAGATAAGGTTAATTAGAAATGTTAAGGACCGATACGCCCTACGGGACTTGTAATTACCTTATTCCCAAGTGCCAACAATAGCTGTGAGTCCTTTCTTCCCTCGGGCTCTTCTCAACTTGGGATATTTTATTTCTGTTGTTACGCTACAATGTGATTATCTGAAGTTGATGTTTTGGTAAATCTGATCGCGGAAGGATATTGTTGTCAGATATTTACAAACATAATGCGAGGGTATATTTCCAGTAATTTGATCATTTTCTTCAAAAGTTATTTTACTCTGAATTTGTAATATTTACTTTTTAAAGTAAAAAAATTTGGTTGTTAAAAAAAAACATATATTTTTTACATAACATTTCTCAGATATTGATTTTATTGTATAAAGTACTTTATAACTTAATTGTCCGAGGTATTGGACATTCGGTAGTGTGTAATGCGGAAAAGTGTAGAAGAATGTGAGATGGTGAACAACAAGAGTGACTGCCTTTCTACCTCCCTTCCATGTCAACGAACACAAAGATAGGACCTTATGTGCAGCATAATGGAACTCCAACTAGAGTTAATGGAACATCCAACCTCAAACTCAATGATTTTCGGGTGACTAGCGTCATGACCGAGACGGGGGACTTGGTGCCACCAGTATGCAATATCCGGCCGTGCTGTAATCTCTGGACTGCTGACCCTTGGGCCTGGAATGAGACGAACTCCAATCAGACACTGCAGTTCGACCGATTTTCCAAAACTAGAACCTACCGGACGGCCCGGTACCGTACCTGGTTAGTTAGGACCAAGTAATGCACTCTACCAACCTACGTTTTTTCCTTATCTAAAGGGCGAACCTTCAAACTCGGGACTTGTTGCTAGTTGGGCATTTGGGCATAAACTCATCCCGTAACACCTTGAGAACCATGGACTTTCAAAGCATATGTTTCAGGTTAGGTCATCTCTTCGTCAATTCGTTTTGCCACACATCTTCATCTAGATTTATTTCTTCTATCGTCATTTGTATTCTTTTGTTCCCCTGGAATTTAATACCCCCTCTCTTTCTGCTATTTGGTTTCCATTTTGAAGCTCTCCGTGGTAAAATATTTAATAGTAATAGTTCAACTAAACGTAGATTAAATAAAGTAACACAACCTGTGACTTAAAAAAGCTGTCCTACCTCATAACCTTTACATAAAATCGGATGTTTTATGAAATCATATGCTTTCACTTATCTTTAGAAATGAAGATGTAGAGTATGATTTTACCCCCGCCCAAAACATAAACAACTAAAAGAAATATTAACTTTAAAAGACTGTATATAGAAATTATTTTTACTTATGTAGACCATTCTTTATTCTATGTACACACACCAGCACTGTAAACATATCTGCCCTCCATTTGGCCTTGAATAGATGACAGACACTGTAATATAACTATATATACTGAAGCAGGACATATTTGCATACGCAGTGGCCGTACTCATTACAGACTCCCAACACACTAATCTCTCATCATCAAACCATTGTCTGAACCCGGTAGATAATTAGCGAGACCCTGTCAAAATAATTGGTGCTTATCAATATCTGGAGAAACATAAACCCATCAATCTGTCTGGATAACTTGAGACCGGCTCTCGCCATCTGATATCATCCGACTTCCTCTTCGGATAGATTTAATTCCAAACGCTGTCGATATATAGATTAACTAGTCCCCAGCTTCTAATTGTTCCATTAAACTAGCGGCAATTCCGAATTATAAGAAATTAACTAGCCTATTGATAAAACTGGGTATAGGCTATTACTAGATGCCTGTATTTATTAATTGGTTTTAAACGTTTTCAGTTTTGATGGTGGCCAATAAAAATGTGTATAATCGATGTGGTATTACAGATCTGCTAGTTTATGGTAATTTTTTTCCATTCTTCACAAATATCAATATTTATTTTACGCTGAGTAAACTAATTTTGTTCTGGTCATTTTAGTTACCTTTACGACAACATGTTATCTACTTAACAGAAAATATCACTATAAACACATGAACATATATTAGAATGTTAAACTTCCTGTAGTAGCACGTTTTTTTATTATTGAGGATGGCCATTCCGGGAGATGTGTCCCATTGTTAACTCAAACATAAAAATTAAGTGCTACTATAGGCAAGTGTAATATACTAGTCGAATATAGGTAGCCTACAAGTGTTTCAGTGCAAAACTAGTAGCTCAAATGAAGATGTAATCAAATAAAAATAATTTCAATAAAGAAACAGTTTGTCACTTTGTCTAGGTCCGACGAGAGACTGCGCTCATTCCACATGTGACCTTGAAAAGAAATATTTTATACAAACCAAAGAGTTACGATTTCTTTATGTTCAAATATATAGCCTAAGGAAGTTTGTTAGTTGAACAGAAAATATGAAAGAAATCCATCGAAATAAGGGCCTTTTGGTGAAACAAAATTAAAATAAAAACTTAATCTGTAAAAGTAACCTGGTGTGATATTAAATTCTCAAAACAGTGCTAATTTTGAGATTAGCCACCGTGCTAGGTTCAATCTTCGTCAAACACTTTCAGCCAACTCAATCTTTGCAGTTGTGTTCCTATTGATATAAGCTTTGGAAAATTGTGGGTAACTAAGGAAACTGCTGGCTACATTATCTTTCTTTAATACAGATTAGGGGAAATACGATAGTACTAAAACAAAGTGAAAAACTGCTAATTATTGTTGTGATTTGAATTTATAAGTTATTGGTTACATCAAAAAGCATTAACTGCAAAGTAGTGTAATATTTAGTAATAAACCATTATGAATCCTTGCTACGAGAGAGTTGCACAGTCTTGTGTACATTTCGCTAACACAGTGAGCATCAACGGATGGTTACAAATGAATTTAGGTCAGTAGCAAACGTTTATAATGATTTATTTATTTTTTTGTTATATTATTTGTCAAATGCGTTGTAAATTCTTTTGTCAAAAGCGCTAGCAACATCAGCGGAAAACATTTACACTACAATAGTTTTAATTAGTAGCAAGGGTTTTATTAATTTTTATTATATTGTTTGTCAAATGCGTTTTGGAAGGATTTTGCTAACAGAGCTAGCGATATCGGCGGAAAATAGTTACACTACAATAGTTTTAATTGTAATTATTAAGGCATTTCAATGAGACAATTTACGGGCGTGAGAAAACTGACCGAACTCTGCTTCCCCGTCGCACAATTAAATATGAAAGCCCGTCCCGGCCGTTGTTCTCAGCGGACGCGTGAGCCATCATAGTAAACCGATCTCGTGGACAAATGCAAACCAAAGCCGTAAATTTGCGTGCGGCCGATCGGGCGCCTTACCATCGTATGAGCTTATACGCATGGGAAATTACAAGCCGGACCATAACTCAGGCAGCTATCGAAACAAGAAGTGTATTTTATTGCAGTGGACTTTGGACGAGGGTGCTGTGCATTTGTACGTTTTGGGATTGCTTTCTTAACGTGGTTTAAGTCTTACGCTGTGAATAACGATATTCAGAAGAGGGGTCGAAGCGCAATGCAGTTTTATAAGTTTTATTTGCGTCACGTAAATATTGCGTCCATAATGTTATAAAACGTAGGAATTTGAATGTAATGCTAGGCAAGACGACTCAAGTTAAACACTTGTTGCACATTAATAGAATGCTTATAGTCAAATCAAATTAATTTGGTCATTTTAATTACAGAGTAAAAATTAAGTCAATCAACTATAAAATATATAAATTTTATATATTTTTATAAATATAGTGAGGCAATAAATTTAAAATAGAGTATATTGTTATTAAATAAAGTATATTATTATAATAAAATACATCAGAGAAATGAATAAAATTAGCTTACAAGAAAAACGCGAGTCTTGGAAAATTAAATATGTTTCATTTATTAATGTAACCCTCAATATACTTAGACGGCGAAAACAAGGACACGTATGAATTGTAAACGGAATTTAAAAAAAACCAATATATTACTATAGCAGTCGCGAAATGAGAATGCCCCTCGACACCAGGTCAGTTTCTCTCGCACGCACGCACGCTCATCCTTACAATCGCAAAGAATTAGGATAGACCCGAGAAAGGCCGTATTTCCGCTCCATTGGTCATTTAGTGGTATCTTCTAACTAAACTAACTTTTTGAGTTGTAATTTTAACTAAAAATTGTTATTTAATTTTAATTCTACTTTAAATTATAAGAATAATGATTTCAAACAACCCATGGTTTACTTTAGTCGTAATTTGTCACTTTCACGTATTATAATGCCAATACAGTTAACAGATTTTTATTTCACGTTATCCCCTCATGAACAGTGACAATAAATTGTGCATTGTTTGTATCAATTTTCTCGTAATGATGTGCAGAATTAGTTTATACTGAGCTTTCTGACGTGTTTTGAAATAATAGAGTTTGATCAAGGAAGCACCACTTGGAGACTAATAAACAGAGCGCCGGAAGGAATACCGTCTTTGTATGAGTGAGACTGCCTGGCGTTCAGGGTCACTCGCAATTTTGCATTACTATAGTTTAAAACAGGGGTCTCCAAAAATTGTTTACACAAGAGCCACATCAAAAGCTTTTGGATTGAAGGTAGACCTGCAACATATCAGGGCAGAAAGTCTAACCCCTCCCTCCATACACCCACGACGTTATTTTAATCAAGGGCTCAGTGGTGGTGTTTGAGATTTTCTTGCTTAGATTTTTTCTTGTTTACAGCTAGTTTTACACTTACAGAGAAAAGACGTGGCAGTTAAGAGACGAGTACTGTACTCATATTTAATAGTGAAAATGCTTAAAAGGAAATATATTACCAAATAATTTTTTTCCAGTATGCTAGCTTTCTCCGGGCCGGAAAAAATCAGTTAGTGGGCCGGATGTGAGCCGCGGGCCGTAGGTTGAAGACCCCGTGGATAAAACAAACCTGAGTAAAAGAGCTTGTGAAGAAAATGATCAAATTACTGGAAACATACCCTAGCATTATGTTTGTAAATATCGATCACATTTACTAAACATCAACTTCAGATAATCACAATGTAGCGTAACAACAGAAATAAAATATCCTAAGTTGAGAAGAGCCCGAGGGAAGGAAGAAGGACTCACAGCTATTGTTGGCACTTGGGAATAAGGTAATTACAACTCCCGGAGGGCGTACCGGTCCTTAACATTTCTAATTAACCTTATCTAATGATACTCGGATTACGTAATTTTCATTTAAGTCTGCAGCAAAAAATAAAAGCGCAAAAGAAGACGTCGTGAATGGAAATCGATCATCTTCAGGAAGTCGCAATTAGAGCAATTAACGAGGCCAGTGTTGCCCCGTCGGCGCTCCAAATTCCGAAACTATTCTGATTAAGGCTTCCAATTGCGATTGCATTCCTTTTACTAAAATCTCAACCTTTTCTCGTCCGTCTGCGGAACTTATCCATTAATTAAGCGATAAACTTCAAAAACGTACCGTTCATTTCTATTCAGATGCTCTCAGTCAGTTCTGAACGATAGTTCATTTGGTTTTTCCGAGATTCGTTCTAAGTTTCAGTTTTAATTATGAGTTGCAGTTCTCTTTCTTACTTTCTCTCTCTCGTCCATTGCAAACTGTAGCCTAATTTCTTCATTTAATTCATTGGCTAATAATTGTACCAAACTAATGGAGAATTTAGAAAATTTTGTGTAATTTATATAAATTAGCGTAATTAATAATTTATTACTAACATAATAGGTTTGAATGTTTTTTTTTAAATTATTATTAATCTCTGACAATTTTAACAATAATAATAATATTGTATGCATGGTCATAATTATGTATCCTATCCATGTAATCTACGCACACTTTTATAGTCTGGATGGTCGAGTTTTACAACTCTCGCTTCACAGATAAGCGATACAGCAATGCACCTTGCAAATAATTTGTTTCAGCGTTTATAACCTGTTCAAATAATTTCCTTCCTCTAAATTTTCTTCCTTTCTCTCTCTCTCTCTCTCTCTCTCTCTCTCTCTCTCTCTCTCTCGTTCTCTCTCTATCTACCTAAATACATATATACCTTTAATTTTTTTTTTATATATATATTACTTGTTACTAACTAACTATAATTTCTACAAAACACTTTTTAGTAGTTTGAATTATTTTAATAATTTGTACTTACAGCAAAGTTTCAAAATTAATGCTTTTTACAGAACAGTGCAACATTGTACCATTTTGTTAGTTGCAACCACAATGATCACAAACATTGATTTTCAATTGGTAATACTCGTTTAATCGTTCCTCATCTACACTATGTATAAGATGTTTTACTAATAAAATATTCTCTCTCAGGATGTGTCATGATGATGCATAAGTCAAGGCGTAATATCTCCTACGGAGCCGATTTCCCGCTCCCTTACCCCAATGACCCAATCTCATCTGGCAATTTGTAATCAATATCTGCTACATCTTTTTCTTCTTTTACAAAGAAAAATAACAATTTATGACCACATCGTAAGCGAGGGGCTGTGCTTTTATGGTGTTTGTTTTTATTTTAACTTTTATACACAAAATGTGTATTTTTTTACTTACATTCTTTCCCCAAAATCTGCAAATAATCGTTAATTAATTAAATTAACATTAGAGCTACAATTTCAAAATAGAATATGATTTCATATACGTGACAGGGATAGCACTCTGTAAATGGTTCTACTAGTCTATAGACAAGTGTATTGTAGAGAAGCGGTTCTGCTTATCGGGTACGTCTGGTCTTTCCTAATCCACCTATTTTTCTAACTTATCACAAGGAACCATCTCGGACTAACAGAGAGTCCGTGTCCGTGGTCCTGAAAACTATTTCGGTATATCGGTTGTATCTACACAAGCCATGATTGTTCATCTGAACACTCTGGTAGCAAAGTACCTTATTCTATAAACATAACCAATTCTCTGAAAGTAAAGAAGATTGTAGCAGATAGAGAAATCCATGGCACGAGTGTATTTTAAGGAAGCGGTCGTACCTACACAAACTATTACTCTCAAATCTCCTTAGCAACCAAGTATTATGTCTTTACTTTAAAAAAAACTCTTCAATACGCTACTGTAGAATAAAATGAGTTTGTATACAATGTTTGCAATATTAGACAAATATACTTCAGGGGAGTGGACTTGCTCACACATGAGTGTTAGTATCTCTTCTTAACAAATTTATCGGATTCCCTACCCGTCAATTTCTCTGTACCTGATTACCAACACTATTACGTCAGAGAACCAAGCTATTTTATTTCCCAGACCAGGGCATTTAGAGTCAGAAATGTCCCTGGTATTACCTTTCGTGAGTAGTGGTAGGTTTAAGGGATTAAGAAACCTAACCTTTCATAATTTCCCTACATCACTAAAAACTTGTTAGAATTAACTTATAACATATTATATTGGACATCACTGGTGCTATGTGTTGTATTAGGAGAAGATTGTGGATACAGATAAATAAATAAGTGTCGCATTTACTTCCCCTTATAACAAGAAGGATAGGAAAGGACAAACGGAATTAGGTGAATGGTCCCGGGGCTGGAATAAGGGCTCGTGTGAGCAAGGTCGCTTACCTGAAGTCGGTCTGTTCTCAACCAGCGGAGAGACAGACAGAGACTGAGGAAGAGTGACAGAGGGAGGGAGAGAGAAAGAGAAATAGAGGAAATATTTCTCTTGAAAGATGAACAGAAAAATTGAGAGACAAAGGAAGAGACACAGAGAGAGGGGGAAATAAAGACAGAAAGAGATTGATAGACATAGAAAGAGAGACAAAGGGGGAGAAACAAAAACAAACAGAGAAAGAGAGACAGGGAGAGAAAGAAGAAGGAAGAAACAAGGACAGAGAGAGGGAGAGAGAAAAAAAGAGAGAAGTGCATAAGAGAGATCATGAGAGGGCAGAATGAGAAGTAGAAAAGAGATAGGGAGGGAAAGACAAAGAGGAAGAGACACCGAGAGAAGGGGAATAAAAAGAGAGATCGACCGGGATATAAAAAGAAAGAAAGAGAAATAGGAAAATAACGAGAGACAATAGGAGAGAGAGAGATAGGGCTATAAATACACATATATATATATATATATATATATATATATATATATCGCAATATGTATTCTTGTGTATTAATAAAGAATTAAGTCAAAATACAAATACAAGAATTATAATTGAATTTACAATTCAAAGCTTTTCGTTGGCTAACAGTACCAACATCATCATGAATATGAAACCTTTGGTTTGATATATATATATATATATATATATATATATATATATATATATATATATATATATATATATATATATGAATAGAGACAAAGAGAGAGAGAGAGAGAGAGAGAGAGAGAGGAAGGTTACCACACGTAAATGTCGAATAATAAGTTTTCTTCACAAGGCAAGCCAACTTCACTTAACCAGTGAGAGAGGCGGGAGAAAGATAAAACAAAGCAAGAAGTGGGCACAGAACCGGTCACCTTGCGACTGGTAATTTCAATTTCTATAAAATATGACTGCACACTTTGCCGGCCGTGGGAGCTGCTTTGTGCGTTTTGCCGAATTTCGTCCTGAAACCGGTTTTATGGGGACAACTGAGAGCGTCAAAGAATTCATTAAATAATAAAATCATACAAAAATACACGGCTAGGTTTGGGAACTTAATATGGCCGTAGGAGGGGTCATTGCTACAGGGCATTCATTGTTCATGTTTTGCAAAAATGCTCTTAACATTTACACTCGGTGTAGACGGTTTTAGGTTGTCTTTGTGATGTAGGATTTTTTCAGGTTCTAAGACTAGCATGATTTAATCCATTATCGTCTATGAATTACATAAAAAGGATTTTAAGGATGTAAAAAAGATGAGACGGTATCAAGGTGAAGAAGACAAACTTCCTTAGAAACCATTTCAACATGTTTCTAAATGGCGTTCCTTCCACAAGGTGTTGAGGAACTCGTCACGACAGAGTCAAAACGATGCGGACTTTGACAATGATGTCACGCCAATTTTGCTGTATGTTTCACCTGGAAAACTGAGAAGGCATTGACGCAGTCAGCCAGTGCCGCTAACGATGGCATTATCTGACAACACTACCTCCCTCCAAACATCCAATCGTTACGGGTAGTGCCACTAATAGGGTCACACCACTTTACTCAAAACGTCCTCTCGTTATGGGTAGTGCCACTATCGGGCCACACCATCTCCCTCAAAACGTACCCTCGTTACGAGTAGTGTCACAATCGGGCCACACCATCTCCCTCAAAACGTACCCTCGTTACGAGTAGTGTCACAATCGGGCCACACCATCTCCCTCAAAACGTTCCCTCGTTACGGGTAGTGCCACTATCGGGCCGCACAGCCGCCCTCCAAACGTCGCCTCGTTATAGTTAATGGCACTATCCGATATCACCGCCCCCTCAAAACGTCCCATCTTTAAGGGTAGTGCCACTATCGGGCCGCACCATCTCCCTCAAAACGTCTCATCGTATCGGACAGTGACACTATCTAACAACAACACATTTTTCCAATCGTCCCAACTTTACGAACAGTAGCTCTACCAGTATATGAACCCTCCCCCTCTCGCCAATAGTCCCAACAATACGGGCAGTGGCACGATCTGACATCACATTTTTCTAATCGTCCCAACGTTACGAACAGTAGCTCTACCAGTATATGAACCCTCCCCCTCTCGCCAATAGTCCCAACAATACGGGCATTGGCACGATCTGACATCACATTTTTCTAATCGTCCCAACGTTACGAACAGTAGCTCTACCAGTATATGAACCCTCCCCCTCTCGCCAATAGTCCCAACAATACGGGCAGTGGCACGATCTGACATCACATTTTTCTAATCGTCCCAACTTTACGAACAGTAGCTCTACCAGTATATGAACCCTCCCCCTCTCGCCAATAGTCCCAACAATACGGGCAGTGGCACGATCTGACATCACATTTTTCCAATCGTCCCAACTTTACGAACAGTAGCTCTACCAGTATATGAACCCCCCCCCTCTCGCCAATAGTCCCAACAATACGGGCAGTGGCACGATCTGACATCACATTTTTCCAATCGTCCCAACGTTACGAACAGTAGCTCTACCAGTATATGAACCCTCCCCCTCTCGCCAATAGTCCCAACAATACGGGCATTGGCACGATCTGACATCACATTTTTCTAATCGTCCCAACGTTACGAACAGTAGCTCTACCAGTATATGAACCCCCCCCCCTCTCGCCAATAGTCCCAACAATACGGGCAGTGGCACGATCTGACATCACATTTTTCTAATCGTCCCAACGTTACGAACAGTAGCTCTACCAGTATATGAACCCTCCCCCTCTCGCCAATAGTCCCAACAATACGGGCATTGGCACGATCTGACATCACATTTTTCTAATCGTCCCAACGTTACGAACAGTAGCTCTACCAGTATATGAACCCCCCCCCTCTCGCCAATAGTCCCAACAATACGGGCAGTGGCACGATCTGACATCACATTTTTCTAATCGTCCCAACGTTACGAACAGTAGCTCTACCAGTATATGAACCCTCCCCCTCTCGCCAATAGTCCCAACAATACGGGCAGTGGCACGATCTGACATCACATTTTTCTAATCGTCCCAACGTTACGAACAGTAGCTCTACCAGTATATGAACCCCCCCCCCTCTCGCCAATAGTCCCAACAATACGGGCAGTGGCACGATCTGACATCACATTTTTCCAATCGTCCCAACGTTACGAACAGTAGCTCTACCAGTATATGAACCCTCCCCCTCTCGCCAATAGTCCCAACAATACGGGCATTGGCACGATCTGACATCACATTTTTCCAATCGTCCCAACGTTACGAACAGTAGCTCTACCAGTATATGAACCCCCCCCTCTCGCCAATAGTCCCAACAATACGGGCATTGGCACGATCTGACATCACATTTTTCTAATCGTCCCAACGTTACGAACAGTAGCTCTACCAGTATATGAACCCCCCCCCTCTCGCCAATAGTCCCAACAATACGGGCAGTGGCACGATCTGACATCACATTTTTCTAATCGTCCCAACGTTACGAACAGTAGCTCTACCAGTATATGAACCCCCCCCCCTCTCGCCAATAGTCCCAACAATACGGGCATTGGCACGATCTGACATCACATTTTTCTAATCGTCCCAACGTTACGAACAGTAGCTCTACCAGTATATGAACCCTCCCCCTCTCGCCAATAGTCCCAACAATACGGGCAGTGGCACGATCTGACATCACATTTTTCCAATCGTCCCAACGTTACGAACAGTAGCTCTACCAGTATATGAACCCTCCCCCTCTCGCCAATAGTCCCAACAATACGGGCATTGGCACGATCTGACATCACATTTTTCTAATCGTCCCAACGTTACGAACAGTAGCTCTACCAGTATATGAACCCCCCCCCCCCCCTCTCGCCAATAGTCCCAACAATACGGGCAGTGGCACGATCTGACATCACATTTTTCTAATCGTCCCAACTTTACGAACAGTAGCTCTACCAGTATATGAACCCTCCCCCTCTCGCCAATAGTCCCAACAATACGGGCAGTGGCACGATCTGACATCACATTTTTCTAATCGTCCCAACGTTACGAACAGTAGCTCTACCAGTATATGAACCCTCCCCCTCTCGCCAATAGTCCCAACAATACGGGCAGTGGCACGATCTGACATCACATTTTTCTAATCGTCCCAACGTTACGAACAGTAGCTCTACCAGTATATGAACCCCCCCCCCCTCTCGCCAATAGTCCCAACAATACGGGCATTGGCACGATCTGACATCACATTTTTCTAATCGTCCCAACGTTACGAACAGTAGCTCTACCAGTATATGAACCCTCCCCCTCTCGCCAATAGTCCCAACAATACGGGCATTGGCACGATCTGACATCACATTTTTCCAATCGTCCCAACGTTACGAACAGTAGCTCTACCAGTATATGAACCCTCCCCCTCTCGCCAATAGTCCTAACAATACGGGCAGTGGCACGATCTGACATCACATTTTTCTAATCGTCCCAACGTTACGAACAGTAGCTCTACCAGTATATGAACCCTCCCCCTCTCGCCAATAGTCCCAACAATACGGGCAGTGGCACGATCTGACATCACATTTTTCTAATCGTCCCAACGTTACGAACAGTAGCTCTACCAGTATATGAACCCTCCCCCTCTCGCCAATAGTCCCAACAATACGGGCAGTGGCACGATCTGACATCACATTTTTCTAATCGTCCCAACGTTACGAACAGTAGCTCTACCAGTATATGAACCCTCCCCCTCTCGCCAATAGTCCCAACAATACGGGCAGTGGCACGATCTGACATCACATTTTTCTAATCGTCCCAACGTTACGAACAGTAGCTCTACCAGTATATGAACCCTCCCCCTCTCGCCAATAGTCCCAACAATACGGGCAGTGGCACGATCTGACATCACATTTTTCTAATCGTCCCAACGTTACGAACAGTAGCTCTACCAGTATATGAACCCCCCCCCCCCTCTCGCCAATAGTCCCAACAATACGGGCATTGGCACGATCTGACATCACATTTTTCTAATCGTCCCAACGTTACGAACAGTAGCTCTACCAGTATATGAACCCTCCCCCTCTCGCCAATAGTCCCAACAATACGGGCATTGGCACGATCTGACATCACATTTTTCCAATCGTCCCAACGTTACGAACAGTAGCTCTACCAGTATATGAACCCTCCCCCTCTCGCCAATAGTCCTAACAATACGGGCAGTGGCACGATCTGACATCACAATTTTCTAATCGTCCCAACGTTACGAACAGTAGCTCTACCAGTATATGAACCCTCCCCCTCTCGCCAATAGTCCCAACAATACGGGCATTGGCACGATCTGACATCACATTTTTCCAATCGTCCCAACGTTACGAACAGTAGCTCTACCAGTATATGAACCCTCCCCCTCTCGCCAATAGTCCCAACAATACGGGCAGTGGCACGATCTGACATCACATTTTTCCAATCGTCCCAACTTTACGAACAGTAGCTCTACCAGTATATGAACCCTCCCCCTCTCGCCAATAGTCCCAACAATACGGGCAGTGGCACGATCTGACATCACATTTTTCTAATCGTCCCAACGTTACGAACAGTAGCTCTACCAGTATATGAACCCTCCCCCTCTCGCCAATAGTCCCAACAATACGGGCAGTGGCACGATCTGACATCACATTTTTCCAATCGTCCCAACTTTACGAACAGTAGCTCTACCAGTATATGAACCCCCCCCCCTCTCGCCAATAGTCCCAACAATACGGGCAGTGGCACGATCTGACATCACATTTTTCCAATCGTCCCAACGTTACGAACAGTAGCTCTACCAGTATATGAACCCCCCCCCCCCCTCTCGCCAATAGTCCCAACAATACGGGCATTGGCACGATCTGACATCACATTTTTCTAATCGTCCCAACGTTACGAACAGTAGCTCTACCAGTATATGAACCCTCCCCCTCTCGCCAATAGTCCCAACAATACGGGCAGTGGCACGATCTGACATCACATTTTTCCAATCGTCCCAACTTTAAGAACAGTAGCTCTACCAGTATATGAACCCTCCCCCTCTCGCCAATAGTCCCAACAATACGGGCAGTGGCACGATCTGACATCACATTTTTCCAATCGTCCCAACTTTACGAACAGTAGCTCTACCAGTATATGAACCCCCCCCCCCCCTCTCGCCAATAGTCCCAACAATACGGGCATTGGCACGATCTGACATCACATTTTTCCAATCGTCCCAACTTTACGAACAGTAGCTCTACCAGTATATGAACCCCCCCCCTCTCGCCAATAGTCCCAACAATACGGGCATTGGCACGATCTGACATCACATTTTTCCAATCGTCCCAACGTTACGAACAGTAGCTCTACCAGTATATGAACCCCCCCCCTCTCGCCAATAGTCCCAACAATACGGGCATTGGCACGATCTGACATCACATTTTTCTAATCGTCCCAACTTTACGAACAGTAGCTCTACCAGTATATGAACCCTCCCCCTCTCGCCAATAGTCCCAACAATACGGGCAGTGGCACGATCTGACATCACATTTTTCTAATCGTCCCAACTTTACGAACAGTAGCTCTACCAGTATATGAACCCTCCCCCTCTCGCCAATAGTCCCAACAATACGGGCAGTGGCACGATCTGACATCACATTTTTCCAATCGTCCCAACTTTACGAACAGTAGCTCTACCAGTATATGAACCCTCCCCCTCTCGCCAATAGTCCCAACAATACGGGCAGTGGCACGATCTGACATCACATTTTTCTAATCGTCCCAACTTTACGAACAGTAGCTCTACCAGTATATGAACCCTCCCCCTCTCGCCAATAGTCCCAACAATACGGGCAGTGGCACGATCTGACATCACATTTTTCCAATCGTCCCAACGTTACGAACAGTAGCTCTACCAGTATATGAACCCCCCCCCCCTCTCGCCAATAGTCCCAAC
>JBAIZL010000004.1:217217421-217229921 GCA_036971475.1 Prosapia bicincta
AACCTACTACCGCCAGGTACACTCTGTCCTTTGCCGATTTAATCACGCCTTGTCCGTGCGCGCACTGTTACCAACTTAATAAACAGTAATTGGTTTGATCTGTGATTTGAACACGAGTCACAGTGATATATGTGCACAAGATAACAGAGAAGACAAGAAAACCGGGAGCAGAAGAATAATCGATATCTGGATCGCCACTGTTCCACCAATGTGGCATTTGTAATTATTCGTGGGCGAAATAAAATTAATTAGTTACTGGTTAGTCTTGGTTGTGTTAACATGGTCGTAAATAGTAACAAACTGTAAACACAAAATATATGTGTTTTCTGTATTAACTATCGGCCACCATATTTTTTAATTCCTTTTGTTAGTTCACACTCACAAAATGATATTACCTAATGGACGATTTCATGTGCATCCAACAAACAAGATAAGAAGTAGTTTATTGGAATACCATCAACTTTTTACTGAACTAAAAGATGACCTCGAACGATTCCATTCCTACATGACGGTGACACCTGAGACATGCACTTATCTACTTGAAAACTTTGCTAATCAAATGGACGGCGGATTTCTCACCACAACGTTCATCATACTCCGATATCATTATTATATATATATATTAGGGATGGGCCGATTCCGATTCTCGATTCCAGGAATCGTCGATTCTAGGTGGTATCGAGGAATCGTCGATACTCGATTCTTCATCATAAAAGTGTCGATTCCGATTCCTATTTTGTTAACTATTAAAATATGTGTGTGGAGTAATTTATTAGAAAAATAATTAATTACCAACTATATCTTATTTATGTATTGGTTGATATCAATGAATTAAATGATTAAAGTAAACGAAAATATTATTATTTATGAAGCAACAGCAATCAAGATCGTAACCATTTCTGGTCGTTTGACAGCGGTCCCCTCTCTCTCTCTCTCTCTCTCTCTCTCTCTCACTAGAGCGGGTTCGATACTCTCTCTCTCTCTCTCTCCCCCACGTGTCTTACTGCCACTGATTTATAGATGTCAGAACAAAACACAAAAAAAGTACAGTAAAAACTCGATTAACCGTGGCTATGATGGTTGAGCGAATAGACGGATAACAGAAACACCGTATTATTCCTCCGAAACTTAACCTCAATAAATTATATTATAGACGGTATTCGGTTCAGGGTACTGGCCGTCGCGTCAATTCGATGACAGTTAACAGAAACTGACGGTGGAAAACCACATAATATATCAAATATGAAAAAGCAATTAAACAACATTCATTTTGCCCAAATTTATCAACAAAAAAGATCTATACTTGAAGAAACTTTATCCTCAGACACAGGACCTATAAGTGATAGTCGGTTAAAAATCAACTGAGATTGAGGAATAAATACAAAATAGGCCTGAATCAGTTGCACTTGTTCCAGACACCTGCAGAAAAAAGGTCCCACCAGATGTGGGGAAGGTATGCCCCACTAATCCAGAATGTTGAGGAAGAAGGTACCCCAGGGGAATTGACAGTAGAAGAAGAAGTAAACAATTATCTGGGGGAACCATTAGCCAGTCCAGATTGTGATGTTGGGAAGTATTTGGCAGTACAAAGTGCCAAATACCCTCATTTAAATGCTATGGCAATAAAATACCTGTCTGTCCACTCGCGACAGTGTTTACTAAAAACCTTTCTCAACTTCAGGAGCTATATGTGACTAGAGATGAAACTAGCTTGACCCACAACGTGTTCAAATGCTTGTGTTTTTGAACAGAAATGTACATTACCTGCCAGACTTTTAAATTTTAAAAACTATCCTATTTGTATTAATTTTTTACTTTTTATGTTGTTTGTTTGTTTTTAATTTTTGTTTTGTTTTGAGAGACAATGTAAATAGGTTTAGTTTTTTCAAACATCATAAATTAAGTAAAGTTCACATTGTTAACTTTAAAATAAGTCATTACTTTTATCTGATATGTTTTTATGCTTTTAAAAATTCCTATTGATAAATCAAGGTTGAAGGTTTTGTGTAGCCTATTACATTAAAACAGAACTTTTAAAAGGTTTTGCCATATGACCAAGATGTTAACTAAATTAATTATTAGAGAACTAGAACGTAAGCTAATATAACTTGAAAGAATCGAGAATCGAGTAAAGAATCGAGAATCGAATGGAAAATTTTAGAATCGGAATCGGAATCGGAATCGAAAATTTTAGGAATCGGCCCATCCCTAATATATATATATATATATATATATATATATATATATATATATATATATATATATATATTAAAAATATTTAAAAAACAAGAATACTTTTAATGAATATATTTATTCAAAGCTTTTCACCGATAAAATAGTACCAGCATCTTCAGGAAAATAATTATCTAATAAAATATTTTTACAAAATTAAATCATATGTCTTAATTCAATTAAAACTAAATCAAAATATGATTTAATTTTGTAAAAATATTTCATTAGATAATTATTTTCCTGAAGATGCTGGTACTATTTTATCGGCGACAAGCTTTGAATAAATATATTCATTAAAAGTATTCTTATTTTTGAAATATTTTTAATTTATTAACTATATTACAAGAAAACATATCACCATATTTAATATATATATATATATATATATATATATATATATATATATGACGATACCAATGAAAAGCTGAAATATTTACCTATCATTTTTATTTAATTCTCGCTTTACACACACACACTCTCTCTCTCTCTCTCTCTCTCTCTCTCTCTCTCTCTCTATATATATATATATATATATATATATATATATATATATATATATATATATATATATATATATGATGATGATGATAATAGTTATCATCAGTTCGTTTTTGCAGTGCAGAAAATCGCGGTTAGGATGTTTCGCTAGAATCTCATCTAGCATGGACGAGGTGAGCCCAACAATAGTTGAAGAGCGAATGAAGAGCGCCGACAACTCAATATATAGGAGCAGAGTTGTCTGAGCTCTGCATTCACATTACAACTGTTTTTGAGTTCACCTCGTCAATACTAGTTGAGATTCTAGCGAAACGTCTGAACTGCGATTTTATGCATTGCAAAATGAACGTATGTACTAAACTCATAATATTTTTTCCTTCCGTGAAGGAATACGTATCTGCATATATATACACACAAACATGTTGTCAGTTGTAGGTTAGAGTTTGTAATAGCAACACTCACAGATGATGATGACTTTGTCATTGAAAAGAGTCTGAGTTGATGAATGAATAATTTGTGAGTCTTTTATTTGTATTAAATAAATTATAGTTAGGATTGAAAACATACCAAATATTCATGTAAAGAAAGGAACTCTTTAGGGAAGTACCTGCTTGTTTAGGAAACGAAGGGGGAGTAGAACGTCTCT
This sequence comes from Prosapia bicincta, assembly GCA_036971475.1. Classification (NCBI taxonomy): domain Eukaryota; kingdom Metazoa; phylum Arthropoda; class Insecta; order Hemiptera; family Cercopidae; genus Prosapia; species Prosapia bicincta. The sequence continues at coordinate 217,220,798 of JBAIZL010000004.1, forward strand.
CAGGATCTCAAAGGTAAGAAAGTACTATCACGACCTTTCACCCGGAAGATTAAAGGATATTCTTGTAAAGAAAGGAACTCTTTAAGGAAGTACCTGCTTGTTTAGGAAACGAAGGGGGAGTAGAACGTCTCTCAAGATCTCAAAGGTAAGAAAGTACTATCACGACCTTTCGCCCGGAAGATTAAAGGAAATTCATGTACAGGGGAAAGGTAGGTCTAATAAGATAATTATTAAATCTTTAAGGATTTTTCCATCCGTCGCTCACATAAACAGCACGCTCATATAAAGTGGGAAATAAATTGTATGCGCAATAAATAAATAAAGTAAACATTTAACAAATAGTGTTTTTAATTATTAATGGTCTACACTTTAGGATTTGGTCAATGTGACTCTAGTCAAGGTTCGAAATGCATTATGTTTACGGGTTTTACTGATTTCAGGACGATTCCGTTATTTATTCCAACAATATTAGCGCTTCATATTACCCGAGCAAACATTTGCCCCACCAAATAATCAACCCGTGTTGCTACAGGCTTACTGGGCGCACGGGTTAATTAATACTGCCTCTATAATCTGGAACAATATAGTCCAGCGTCCATTGTTGTTCCTACTGGACGAAATAATATGGAGTGTAATGAGGACGCCGGCAAAGCAAACAGTCCGCTAACGATGGGATACACACGCCACTCTGATTGGGACCAAGCAATCTATTTGCCTATTCACTTAGCCCTAGAACAACACATAACACTGATGAAACCTGTAGGGATTATGTTACCATTTAGTGCTGTTGCCTTTGACGATTCCTTTTGATTCAAAATTAACTTCATTTGCAGGTTAATTCCAATATCGATTCGGGACTTCAATCGGATTATTTTTTATGGTTTTTAAATCGCCGGTCTGTTTAATGAACGAATTAGCCTTTGTGGAACTAGAACGATGCAGCCGGGGAATGTAGGGTCTGATTTGAAGTGAATGGAAATCGAAGTTTTGCTACGAGGCGACGCGACGTGAAGTTTTCTTGATTTTTCAAGATCAAAGGTCTTAGCCTTAATTATGTTTGATACTATATTAAAATTATTATGAGACTTGTTTATATTAACATATAAATAATAATCAGGAGGTTAACAAAGCCCAATGATGTTTATAACTAGTTTCTCTTAGTTACGTCTTTTCCGTTATTCTACCTCTAAACAAAAAACAATTTACAAACATAGAGCAGAACAAAAGCCTTTAACAAATGTATATAGTCTCTCTCTCTCTCTCTCTCTCTCTCTCTCTCTATATATATATATATATATATATATATATATATATATATATATATATATATATATATATAGGCTATATACGTTATAACCAACATACGTTATAACATACTAATTGCTTATTAGTTATATAACATATTTATTTTAGGCCATAAAATCAACAGTAAGGTAACAAATCACCTAATATAAAATTACACTATTTTTACAGTCAATACAAAATAATAACAAATGTCCAAATGAAGTATAAACTAAAAAAAAAAAAACAACAAATAGTAGTAATATGAAATTTTTCAAATTTGTCAAGAACTAAACTAAAGTGAAAGTATAAAATGTTTAAACAAAACATTGATATATCAGAAATAAGAAATTAAAATATAACATTAGAACTCTTTATTTAGGCCTATACGCAGACTACCTAAAACGTACTACATTAACTATAAGACAACAACAACGAATCATAGAACATGTATATATATATATATATATATATATATATATATATATATATATATATATATATATATATATTACAATAAAGATGATTATTTTTTCTTGATTTGTTATAATTATTAAATAACTTCAAAAAGTTCATAATCAAGATATATTTTATTCAACATTTACAATTATGCTGAAGCTTTTCGCCGGAGTATAGTTCCAGCATTCTCAAAGACTACTAACATGGTTTGTAAAATTATTTAAACATTACTCTAATTGATTGCACTATGTACATAAACCATTGATATCTTATTTCTTTAATCTATTTGCTTTACATTAAATGAACTATCTGTTTGATAAAATCTTAAATTCTATCTAAAACATGAAAAATTGTGTTATGTTTAGATTTAATTTGGGACTGTTCTTTAATAAGTATGTTGTTTAATTTATGCTTGTAGATATATAGGTTTTCCAGAACATTCATTTTCAAACCTTTATTAATATGTTTGATTAAATTCATATTTTGTATGTCTGGAAAACTATGGTTATTTGCAATACAATGAGTGGCCATATTCGATTTATATATATCTGGTTTTATATACGCATTGAGATGTTCTTTGTAGCGATCCTTTATTTTCTTTTTTGTTTGACCTACATAATTTTTATTGCAATCTTGGCAATTTATGCTATATATCCCACATAAATCTAATTTACTAGTGTGATTACTTTGATTTAAAATACGATTATTGATGGTATTGTTTGTATAAAACGCAAATTTAATATTAGTATTTTTAAACAACTTTTCAAGTGATTTAATTTCATATCCCGTGTAAATAAATTTAGTCCATTTTGTTTCATTTTTACTTATAATTTGTCTGTTATAATTTAGTAATTTATTCTGATATAATTATTCTTATATATATATATATATATATATATATATATATACGTGTGTGTATATTGTGTTTGTGTGTGTGTGTGTGTGTGTGTGTGCGTGTGATTTATGCGTGCGGGTGTGTTGTACGTGTGTGCATGTGCGTGCGTGGTATGTGTGTAAGTGTGTGTAGGGGGGGGGGGTGTTTGTGTGTGTGTGTGTGTGTGTGTGTGTGTGTGTCTGTGTGTCTGTGTGTGTTTTGGCCTGAAATGTCGACAGAATATTTCAATACACGAAATAACTAGCTATGTGTCTTATTTATTAATAAACATTTGTATGAAAACAAGTTAATATCATTTTATAATAACAGATTTTCTTTTCATAACTTTATTTACTTTCCATCATCATGTACCTCATGAAAGCTTTTGCATATTATTTCCGTTTTCTCAAGAGTAATTAATGTTTCCCTCTGAGGTACAAGAACAGCTTCCGTATTTTGGAACAATGTAAACAATATCTAAATAAATATAATTTTTCTTTACCAAATATCTTAATTACTTTCGCGTGAATATTGTATATGTTACAAGAAATTAAAAGTTTTAAAAATTAAATTTTATGTACCATCATTAAACAACAATAACCCTTGCTATAAATATTTAAACAACAATGATGTACATTTCGCTAACACTGCTAGATTCATCAGAATCATCAGTTAGCAACGTCACGAACAGCTGATATAGCATTGGAATATTAATATCTAACCAACACAGGAAATATATTGTTGTGCAAGAATACATTTTATTGTTAGTTAAGCAATTAAAGTACATTTAAATGTGTACGACCGGAATGTTAGTTTAAAATATAAAAACCCATTTCCACGAAAATATTATTTTAATTGATTTGTACAGGGAGCAGCCCATCTTTGTGTTGAATTGTTTGACCTCCCTAGTGCACTACGTTAGGGTATGTTTGTATTATCGGAATTAATTCCGAGTTGACCAGAAGGGTTGTCAAAGCTAATGGCGACACAGTGTATAATAGTATTATCTGCACGTGATGTAATGCGGGTGGGGGTCAATGCTTTGCCGGGATCTAAACACAGAGATCCTGTTAGGTTAGGTTCTGTAATTCGTACTGGGCAGTGGTGCACTGTAAACAATGAGCTATAGAGACATGCCTTACAGAGACAAAACCTAATGCCCGGATATGGCACCAAATTCAAGTATAACACTGTGCACAAAGAGATGCAGATATGTTCTGTAGATAAACGCAAGTGAGGAAGAAAGTTGTCGCTCTGTATAACACTCTCTACTGGATTTAGGGAGCTTATGTAGAAACGTAAAGATGTGGCTACACCTCACCACAGACTTGTACGTGAATCTTGAGGAACCAAGGAGCTGCCGGAGGATTTAGGGAGCCTATGTAGAAACGTAAAGATGTGACTACACCTCACCACAGACTTGTACGTGGATCTTGAGAAACCAAGGAGCTGCCGGAGGATTTAGGGAGCCTATGTAGAAACGTAAAGATGTGACTACACCTCACCACAGACTTGTACGTGGATCTTGAGAAACCAAGGAGCTGCCGGAGGATTTAGGGAGCCTATGTAGAAATGTAAAGATGTGACTACACCTCACCACAGACTTGTACGTGGATCTTGAGAAACCAAGGAGCTGCCGGAGGATTTAGGGAGCCTATGTAGAAACGTAAAGATGTGACTACACCTCACCACAGACTTGTACGTGGATCTTGAGAAACCAAGGAGCTGCCGGAGGATTTAGGGAGCCTATGTAGAAACGTAAAGATGTGACTACACCTCACCACAGACTTGTACGTGGATCTTGAGGAACCAAGGAGCTGCCGGAGGATTTAGGGAGCCTATGTAGAAACGTAAAGATGTGGCTACACCTCACCACAGACTTGTACGTGAATCTTGAGGAACCAAGGAGCTGCCGGAGAATTTAGGGAGCCTATGTAGAAACGTAAAGATGTGACTACACCTCACCACAGACTTGTACGTGGATCTTGAGGAACCAAGGAGCTGCCGGAGGATTTAGGGAGCCTATGTAGAAACGTAAAGATGTGACTACACCTCACCACAGACTTGTACGTGAATCTTGAGGAACCAAGGAGCTGCCGGAGGATTTAGGGAGCCTATGTAGAAACGTAAAGATGTGACTACACCTCACCACAGACTTGAACGTGAATCTTGAGGAACCAAGGAGCTGCCGGAGGATTTAGGGAGCCTATGTAGAAACGTAAAGATGTGACTACACCTCACCACAGACTTGAACGTGAATCTTGAGGAACCAAGGAGCTGCCGGAGGATTTAGGGAGCCTATGTAGAAACGTAAAGATGTGACTACACCTCACCACAGACTTGAACGTGAATCTTGAGGAACCAAGGAGCTGCCGGAGGATTTAGGGAGCCTATGTAGAAACGTAAAGATGTTACTACACCTCACCACAGATTTGTACGTGAATCTTGAGGAACCAAGGAGCTGCCGGAGGATTTAGGGAGCCTATGTAGAAACGTAAAGATGTGACTACACCTCACCACAGACTTGAACGTGAATCTTGAGGAACCAAGGAGCTGCCGGAGGATTTAGGGAGCCTATGTAGAAACGTAAAGATGTGACTACACCTCACCACAGATTTGTACGTGAATCTTGAGGAACCAAGGAGCTGCCGGAGGATTTAGGGAGTCTATGTAGAAACGTAAAGATGTTACTACACCTCACCACAGATTTGTACGTGGATCTTGAGGAACCAAGGAGCTGCCGGAGGATTTAGGGAGCCTATGTAGAAACGTAAAGATGTGACTACACCTCACCACAGACTTGAACGTGAATCTTGAGGAACCAAGGAGCTGCCGGAGGATTTAGGGAGCCTATGTAGAAACGTAAAGATGTGACTACACCTCACCACAGACTTGAACGTGAATCTTGAGGAACCAAGGAGCTGCCGGAGGATTTAGGGAGCCTATGTAGAAACGTAAAGATGTGACTACACCTCACCACAGACTTGAACGTGGATCTTGAGGAACCAAGGAGCTGCCGGAGGATTTAGGGAGCCTATGTAGAAACGTAAAGATGTGACTACACCTCACCACAGACTTGAACGTGAATCTTGAGGAACCAAGGAGCTGCCGTAGGATTTCCTTAAGGGGAGTAAGATATCGGGGTAGATGAACAACAAATAAGGTATGTACTTTGTACGCACAAACTCAGATATTGGTCTGCTGTACGCAAGGCCAATAGTTTTGTGAAGAGCAGTACTGTTATCATCATTAGGATTGCCGTTAGTAAACGAATAAAAATTAATATTTTCATTTGTTGTTATGTGGTTACTCTGTTTTGTTTTGTAATATCTATAGGCCTACTATTAGGCCTTTATTAAAATCTAGTGATCTCAGTGAGTGTGTGTGTGGGGGGGGGTGTTGTATGTGTGTGTGTATGTTTGTGCGTGTGTGTTACTCAATCACGTTAAAACTACTGAACCCATTGAGTTAAAATGTTTCATTGGCATTCTTAAGGTCCCTGGTTAACACATAACCCTATTTTTATTTAGAAATTCCGTCAGATCACCGCCCCATTGGCCTTGAAAACTCACTTAACTCTGAATTATCTATACTCCATCATATACTTGGCTTAATCAAATGATAATCCCCTGTAAAAGTCACTTTTAAACACATTTAAACAACTGATCGTAATCGTTTGTTGTTATTCATCTTTCAAGGTTAGTTATACTTTACAAATGTTATGTCACAAGCAAACGCTTTTTTTTCTCTTGGGTTTTCAAGACAATAATTTGTAAATTTATAGTTTGGTATATTTATTGGGATTAATTTCAGTAAATTAAATTCCACCCAAATAGAAATACAAATACAAATTAAATCAATACAAATATACGCCAACAACGCACAAAGGACGGTACTCTGCTAGTAGTATAATAATTATAATAATACAGTTTTCCAAAATGTATAATAAGAAGAAATGTACTTGTATATTACGTACTTATTAAACAAATACTTCGGTATAGTAAGTACTTAGGGAGAGGGGTGGAAATGAATGTTGGCAAATAACTAAGCTCAGATGTCAGGTTTATGAAATACAATGATAGGGACGTATAGTGTCTACAACTCCTCGATGATACACACAAATATTTTTATCTAATAAATGTGCTTATGCTATTTATGCACAGCAACAATAATATTATGATTGATTGTGGGATATTTACAAATTTATTACCTTAAAGCGTGACATATATGAGATAAATATCTGAAATTAAGGCCTCTAAATTATATCCCGAGAAAGAATGCATTGTGAGAATTTTTCTTTGAAGATGAAGGTCGGCTATATCTTACTTTGTAGCACAGTAGACTGGTGCTATCTATGTTTGTGGAGGGAATAGGACCAAGAGTGCAGAAAAGATTTATCCTGATTATTATAGATGAAAATTTTGAAACTATCTACACCATATACAAAAGCAAATTTCAACAGCATATGATACTTTCATAGGTAACATAAAATAAACTGTGTTTATTCTATTCGTGTTAAATTAAGTTATAATGAAATCATTTTATCTACTTTATATTATTATTTTTACATGAATCAAAAATACGATTCTTAATAATATTTCAAAAATACAATCCTTTGCTATTTTAAAAATTCTATATCAGTTAAAAAAGTAAGCTAAATGAGATTTCTGTTATAAAGACTATAGCAAGTAGTCTGTCTATTTTCGTATTATAGTACGAGTATAATAATTATGCTAATATATTTTCCGAAACGTAAATTAAGTCAAATATACTTGTACACTGCCTAGTAAGAGGCAATATCAAACAAGTACTATCATCTGTACAGAAGAGGAGCTCTGGCGTAGAAATGAGTCATGCTCAGTTTTCAGTTCTGCGCATGAGCTGTCGATGTAACTTACAAACAAAACCTACGGTAAGGTAGTTTATTAGGCGTTATATTTTAGTAAGTAATATAAGTATTTCCAGGTAGGTAAGAGTACTATCTTTATTAAGGAAGGGTGTACAAAATAAATTATATATGATCCCGTTTTTGCATTGTAATTTGCTGTAAATCTGACGTTTTATGTTAGAAATGTTTTTAGGAATGACCTTATTGCTTTGACCTCTCTTGGGCTACACATAGTACCTAGTGAAAGGTGTAGAAATGACAGTTGGTAAATAACATACTTCAGATGTCAGTTTTGTCATACAAATTGAAAATACTGACAATCTTAGTGGTTGCTTACATCTATGAGCTGCCTTTCTGATCACTATTACTAAATATTTTACTAAAACATAACTAATTCATGATGGTATTTTACAATTCGATCTGTTAGCACACTTTCTCATAATATATATGCTTCTAAATTACAACCGTTTGAAAAAACATTTTATTCATTCACTCAAATTCAAATAGGCCTACATTTTTTAGAACTTGTGGTGGATGACACTCGATAATATTGCAGTTTTTTAAATATTAATTCAATATTTAAATTTAATGTCATAATTTTAGTTGCATGTGGGAAAAAACTTCTCAAAAAGGACAAAGTAAATAAAATAGTTTATTTCTACCCATTTGGCTTGAAATAACAAATTCCTAAGTGGGAATATGGGAATAGACTTATATTTTTTTTTTACAATACTTGATTTTCAACGTGATTGTAAATGTACATAGATCTTTATATTATTGTCAAAATTAGGATGGAAATGTATTGTTAAACTATATACTTTTAATAATATTATTTACATCCATGTGTGTTATATTTTTGTAATATAATAACAGTAATAGTCACGTTGAGTGAGGTTTTAAAATCTAAAGATGACAATTTTTACACCGAAACGCCGTAATATGATGAGTAGAAATAAGTTTAATAAAATGTTTCCATTCAATATTATATCTGTCGGAATGTTATTAAGAGTTTGTAAATTAAGAGCTCACAGGTTGAATGGTCAGTGCGTTGCATCTACCAGAGCGTAAAACGATACTTCCGGGTGTGCCGCTTTTGAAACGTTAATCTAAAACTGATTACTTCAAACTATGCCAGCCTGTTCGTTCAACAGATATTCTTTGATCAAATTTATTTAATAGGGCCAATTTAGAACTAAAAATTTATTTTGGTTTGTAAATATATTTTACTAATAAAAAGAACAAAAAAACACATGTTTCTGTAATTGTTCTACACTAAATACGTCACACATTTAGTTGTATTTTACAATTTGCAAAGCGCAATTTGTCTTGAAACTCGTCTGATGAAATAAATATATGCATTGTTAGTTTATATTCCTGTTATTATTATATAAAAAGAGGTAAATTATGTTGATCATATAGTTGCCATGGAAACAAAAAATACTGTATTGCACTTCAGCTTCAAATCAAATGTTTTCTATATTTTATGGACACCTCCATATTCTCTTTATATATATATATATATATATATATATATATATATATATATATATATATATATATATATATATATATATATTTAAAACAACATAGGCTATTCAAATACAAGAATATTTATTAATTTA
>JBAIZL010000004.1:217234921-217337421 GCA_036971475.1 Prosapia bicincta
ACTTGGGAAATCCAGAAGCTATCACATATATTATTCAAATATTAAACACCGTTTTAAATGTATGAAAATGTCATTTGAAAACAATCATTTGAAAGTAATTTAAACATGCCCTCTGAATAACCTCTAAGTGAGGGTTAACTCCATCCATGTTTAGCTTTCAGTGATTTATTAATTCCGATTTTTACAATATTTCCTGGCATATAAAGAGATACTATTACGTTAAACACTGAGCGGTTCTGAATTTGGCTTATGATTTTAGAACAGTGCATATTATGAAACAGAAACTAATACACATTTCCACAGTGAAGGCAAAATTGTTAAAACGCGTTCGACTAAAATTAATTATTTCATTGTGAAATTTTATTTCTGATTTTATATTATATTGTATAATATATTTATATTATATTGTTCGAACTGAAGTTTTGTGAGATCAAACCATAATGAGACAAGAGTAGTCCTGCAGATAGGCTACCAATCTATCTACATTTCTTCTAGAGAAATCTCCTTTTCACTTATATCAGTATCTCATTCTTTTATCACAGATTTGTTCACTTATCTGTGAGCAAGTCATACAACTCCAGTAGTTTACTGCTTTAGGATTTTCGCAAACAGCTTTGGCATGAAAACGGAGCGGCCAAGGTTGTTGACAGGGGACGATGCCAATGCTCGTGACTGCCCCGCCAAAGTGATTGTCCAACAAACACTACACATGTTCTCTCACGACGCCATTTTCTTGTATCTTGTCTGTCAGAACAAACCGGAGGTATCTTCACTTCGCCATATTCTTGTACAGAAAGGAAAACATGGCGTTTATTCGGCCGCAATATCTTCTTATCTGGCCTCACAATTGAAGATCTCTTGAATAAACCATTGGACTGGTGCTGAGAGTCGTGATAGGGTATTTTACTACTTATGTGTTTTAAAATAATATTTGTTAAGTTAAATTTACAGTGGAAAAACTTATATTTGGAGCTATAATAAATTTAGTTTTATTATTTAACTCGTTTACAATCAAAGTAATATCATAGCTTTGCTTACTCAGAGCCTCCTAGATAGTGTAATAACAAATGATCGATGCCTAAATGAATTTAATGTTCACCCGATTGAAAAATTTATAAAATATTATGTTTATAGTTAATACCGTTATAATTGGACTTTTTGCATTTTAATTTTAAAATAGAATTTAGTTTTATAAGCTTGTAAAATTTTACAACTAAACTACTTGGATAAATGTGACATTTATATACATGTGATGATTAATGTAACTGCAGACGCTGGACAAAGAAAAAGATAATTTTGTGATGTGCTAATGCTTGGTCCTAAAAAGAGGAGTTACTAGGTCAGGCTTCTTCATGAGTAGGTCCACTTGCCACCCTCCTATCTTACCCTACGGGGATCTTACGTCACCTGCTTATAATCAAGGTCGTTTCTTATCGTTCTAGAATTTAGGCATTTTAGTATATCTATTGTTTCCATCTTCGAGTTGCATTCCGAAATCTTTAGCATGGACTCAAAAAAACTTCACGTTGGATTCCGTATACTTCATTAGATTCAGAATACTTTAAATAGGATTCAGAAAGCATTATTTTGTGTTACGAAAACTTTAGTTTGGATTCAAGAAGCTTGACGTCGGATGTTGTAGGTTAGGTTCAGAAAACCTCAGTTTTGATTCAGTTTAATTACGTTAGGTTCAGGATACTTCATTAGATTCAGAATACTTTAAATAGGATTCAGAAAGCATTATTTTGTGTTACGAAAACTTTAGTTTGGATTCAAGAAGCTTGACGTCGGATGTTGTAGGTTAGGTTCAGAAAACCTCAGTTTTGATTCAGTTTAATTACGTTAGGTTCAGGATACTTCATTAGATTCAGAATACTTTAAATAGGATTCAGAAAGCATTATTGTGTGTTACGAAAACTTTAGTTTGGATTCAAGAAGCTTGACGTCGGATGTTGTAGGTTAGGTTCAGAAAACCTCAGTTATGATTCAGTTTAATTACGTTAGGTTCAGGATACTTCATTAGATTCAGAATACTTTAAATAGGATTCAGAAAGCATTATTTTGTGTTACGAAAACTTTAGTTTGGATTCAAGAAGCTTGACGTCGGATGTTGTAGGTTAGGTTCAGAAAACCTCAGTTATGATTCAGTTTAATTACGTTAGATTCAGGATACTTCAGATAGGATTCAGATACCTTAGAGTTGGATTCAGTTTAATTACGTTAGGTTCAGAATACTGCACATAGGATTCAGATTCCTTCAAGTTGGATTCAAAAAGGATTATTTTGGACGAATTTATTAGTTTGGACTCAAAACGCTGGACGTTGGATTTTGTAGGTTAGATTCAGAAAACCTCACGTTGGATTCAATATACTTTTCGTTTGAATTCTATCACTGCTCGAAATTTGTGCCTTTAAGTTGGATTCAAAACACTTCATAGAAACCTTTACAATAGATTCAGTGGCATTTCATTTAATATAGAACATTGTATGTAAGATTCGGAAACCTTCAAGTTGAATTCGCAAGTCTTCTATTTGGATTCAGAAAACATATGGATTTATAAAAAAGGATGTTTTACCCGTGAGACTTGCACAATAAACTTTGACAGACAAACGGTTGTATATTACAGACAAAACAAATATTCAAACAACCTCGTCAAGATAATCTTTCAATATCCCTCCAACTCATTCCACTGGTTTATTCCCAAAGACTTTAACTTAAATAAGTGACTGTAAAGTATATTAATTACACGCAACCAACGTTATCTTCCCACCTACTACATCTCCAAAACGTTACACACTGTTCCCGATGCTTTGAACTATCGAAGTCCCTAACTTAAGCGGACAATTGAGTAAGCCGTAATCTTGGTGTCTCACAAGCGCAAATTTATGGCTGCCGAAAGCATCGGTGGTCGTGAGAACAAACTCGTGATCACTCCCTTAAACACAGGTTCATTCAGTTTAAGTTACGTAGAACGCATGTTGTCACCTCGATAATGGAGTCTGCTTTCTAACATCGAGGGCTATAGGCTCATCCTCTCACATCCCTACCGTAAAAGGATTCTACAGTTTCTAATAATAATTTCAATACATGTATGTATTAGAACCCGCGACGTATATCTTTGTGCTCTGTGAAGTAGCGCCCGCAATTGGTATTCTTTGGAGTTTCAACTTCCAAAAAGTCGAGAACTGGGAAAGTTAATCAGATTAAAACTTTAGGGCTACGTTCCCAGTGTGTATATTTACGGCTACGTTCATACTCTGTCTAATTTAAAGCTACGTTCACCTTGTATCTGCTTTGTTACTGCGTTCTTACGTTATCTAATCCGAGGCTACGTTCCCAGTGTGTATATTTAGGGCTACGTTCATACTCTGTCTAATTTAAAGCTACGTTCACTTTGTGTCTGCTTTGTTACTGCATTCTTATGTTATCTAATCCGAAGCTACATTCCCAGTGTGTATATTTAGGGCTACGTTCATACTCTGCCTAATTTAAAGCTACGTTCACTTTGTGTCTGCTTTGTTACTGCGTTCTTACGTTATCTAATCCGAGGCTACGTTCCCAGTGTGTATATTTAGGGCTACGTTCATACTCTGTCTAATTTAAAGCTACGTTCACTTTGTGTCTGCTTTGTTACTGCGTTCTTAGGTTAGCTATTCCGAGGCTACGTTCCCAGTGTGTATATTTAGGGCTACGTTCATACTCTGTCTAATTTAAAGCTACGTTCACTTTGTGTCTGCTTTGTTACTGCGTTCTTACGTTATCTAATCCGAGGCTACGTTCCCAGTGTGTATATTTAGGGCTACGTTCATACTCTGTCTAATTTAAAGCTACGTTCACTTTGTGTCTGCTTTGTTACTGCGTTCTTACGTTATCTAATCCGAGGCTACGTTCCCAGTGTGTATATTTAGGGCTACGTTCATACTCTGTCTAATTTAAAGCTACGTTCACTTTGTGTCTGCTTTGTTACTGCGTTCTAACGTTATCTAATCCGAGGCTACGTTCCCAGTGTGTATATTTAGGGCTACGTTCATACTCTGCCTAATTTAAAGCTACGTTCACTTTGTGTCTGCTTTGTTAATGCGTTCTTACGTTATCTAATCCGAGGCTACGTTCCCAGTGTGTATATTTAGGGCTACGTTCAAACTCTGTCTAATTTAAAGCTACGTTCACTTTGTGTCTGCTTTGTTACTGCGTTCTTACGTTATCTAATCCGAGGCTACGTTCCCAGTGTGTATATTTAGGGCTACGTTCATACTCTGTCTAATTTAAAGCTACGCTCACTTTGTGTCTGCTTTGTTACTGCGTTCTTACGTTATCTAATCCGAGGCTACGTTCCCAGTGTGTATATTTAGGGCTACGTTCATACTCTGTCTAATTTAAAGCTACGTTCACTTTGTGTCTGCTTTGTTACTGCGTTCTTACGTTATCTAATCCGAGGCTACGTTCCCAGTGTGTATATTTAGGGCTACGTTCATACTCTGTCTAATTTAAAGCTACGTTCACTTTGTGTCTGCTTTGTTACTGCGTTCTTACGTTATCTAATCCGAGGCTACGTTCCCAGTGTGTATATTTAGGGCTACGTTCATACTCTGTCTAATTTAAAGCTACGTTCACTTTGTGTCTGCTTTGTTACTGCGTTCTTACGTTATCTAATCCGAGGCTACGTTCCCAGTGTGTATATTTAGGGCTACGTTCAAACTCTGTCTAATTTAAAGCTACGTTCACTTTGTGTCTGCTTTGTTAATGCGTTCTTACGTTATCTAATCCGAGGCTACGTTCCCAGTGTGTATATTTAGGGCTACGTTCAAACTCTGTCTAATTTAAAGCTACGTTCACTTTGAGTCTGCTTTGTTACTGCGTTCTTACGTTATCTAATCCGAGGCTACGTTCAAAGTGTGTATATTTAGGGCTACGTTCATACTCTGTCTAATTTAAAGCTACGTTCACTTTGTGTCTGCTTTGTTACTGCGTTCTTACGTTATCTAATCCGAGGCTACGTTCCCAGTGTGTATATTTAGGGCTACGTTCATACTCTGTCTAATTTAAAGCTACGTTCACTTTGTGTCTGCTTTGTTACTGCGTTTTTACGTTATCTAATCCGAGGCTACGTTCCCAGTGTGTATATTTAGGGCTACGTTCATACTCTGTCTAAATTAAAGCTACGTTCACTTTGTGTCTGCTTTGTTACTGCGTTCTTACGTTATCTAATCCGAGGCTACGTTCCCAGTGTGTATATTTAGGGCTACGTTCATACTCTGTCTAATTTAAAGCTACGTTCACTTTGTGTCTGCTTTGTTACTGCGTTCTTACGTTATCTAATCCGAGGCTACGTTCCCAGTGTGTATATTTAGGGCTACGTTCAAACTCTGTCTAATTTAAAGCTACGTTCACTTTGTGTCTACTTTGTTACTGCGTTCTTACGTTATCTAATCCGAGGCTACGTTCCCAGTGTGTATATTTAGGGCTACGTTCATACTCTGTCTAATTTAAAGCTACGTTCACTTTGTGTCTGCTTTGTTACTGCGATCTTACGTTATCTAATCCGAGGCTACGTTCCCAGTGTGTATATTTAGAGCTACGTTCATACTCTGTCTAATTTAAAGCTACGTTCACTTTGTGTCTGCTTTGTTACTGCGTTCTTACGTTATCTAATCCGAGGCTACGTTTCCAGTGTGTATATTTAGGGCTACGTTCATACTCTGTCTAATTTAAAGCTACGTTCACTTAGTGTCTGCTTTGTTACTGCGTTCTTACGTTATCTAATCCGAGGCTACGTTCCCAGTGTGTATATTTAGGGCTACGTTCATACTCTGCCTAATTTAAAGCTACGTTCACGTTGTGTCTGCTTTGTTACTGCGTTCTTACGTTATCTAATCCGAGTCTACGTTCCCAGTGTGTATATTTAGGGCTACGTTCATACTCTGTCTAATTTAAAGCTACGTTCACTTTGTGTCTGCTTTGTTACTGCGTTCTTACGTTATCTAATCCGAGGCTACGTTCCCAGTGTGTATATTTAGAGCTACGTTCATACTCTGTCTAATTTAAAGCTACGTTCACTTTGTGTTTGTTTGTTACTGCGTTCTTACGTTATCTAATCCGAGGCTACGTTCCCAGTGTGTATATTTAGGGCTACGTTCATACTCTGTCTAATTTAAAGCTACGTTCACTTTGTGTCTGCTTTGTTACTGCGTTCTTACGTTACCTAATCCGAGGCTACGTTCCCTGTGTGTATATTTAGGGCTACGTTCATACTCTGCCTAATTTAAAGCTACGTTCACTTTGTGTCTGCTTTGTTACTGCGTTCTTACGTTATCTAATCCGAGGCTACGTTCCCAGTGTGTATATATAGGGCTACGTTCATACTCTGTCTAATTTAAAGCTACGTTCACTTTGTGTCTGCTTTGTTACTGCGTTCTTACATTATCTAATCCGAGGCTACGTTCCCAGTGTGTATATTTAGAGTTACGTTCATACTCTGTCTAATTTAAAGCTACGTTCACTTAGTGTCTGCTTTGTTACTGCGTTCTTACGTTATCTAATCCGAGGCTACGTTCTCAGTGTGTATATTTAGGGCTACGTTCATACTCTGTCTAATTTAAAGCTACGTTCACTTTGTGTCTGCTTTGTTACTGCGTTCTTACGTTATCTAATCCGAGGCTACGTTCCCAGTGTGTATATTTAGGGCTACGTTCATACTCTGTCTAATTTAAAGCTACGTTCACTTTGTGTCTGCTTTGTTACTGCGTTCTTACGTTATCTAATCCGAGGCTACGTTCCCAGTGTGTATATTTAGGGCTACGTTCAAACTCTGTCTAATTTAAAGCTACGTTCACTTTGTGTCTGCTTTGTTAATGCGTTCTTACGTTATCTAATCCGAGGCTACGTTCCCAGTGTGTATATTTAGGGCTACGTTCAAACTCTGTCTAATTTAAAGCTACGTTCACTTTGTGTCTGCTTTGTTACTGCGTTTTTACGTTATCTAATCCGAGGCTACGTTCCCAGTGTGTATATTTAGGGCTACGTTCATACTCTGTCTAAATTAAAGCTACGTTCACTTTGTGTCTGCTTTGTTACTGCGTTCTTACGTTATCTAATCCGAGGCTACGTTCAAAGTGTGTATATTTAGGGCTACGTTCATACTCTGTCTAATTTAAAGCTACGTTCACTTTGTGTCTGCTTTGTTACTGCGTTCTTACGTTATCTAATCCGAGGCTACGTTCCCAGTGTGTATATTTAGGGCTACGTTCATACTCTGTCTAATTTAAAGCTACGTTCACTTTGTGTCTGCTTTGTTACTGCGTTTTTACGTTATCTAATCCGAGGCTACGTTCCCAGTGTGTATATTTAGGGCTACGTTCATACTCTGTCTAAATTAAAGCTACGTTCACTTTGTGTCTGCTTTGTTACTGCGTTCTTACGTTATCTAATCCGAGGCTACGTTGCCAGTGTGTATATTTAGGGCTACGTTCATACTCTGTGTAATTTAAAGCTACGTTCACTTTGTGTCTGCTTTGTTACTGCGTTCTTACGTTATCTAATCCGAGGCTACGTTCCCAGTGTGTATATTTAGGGCTACGTTCAAACTCTGTCTAATTTAAAGCTACGTTCACTTTGTGTCTACTTTGTTACTGCGTTCTTACGTTATCTAATCCGAGGCTACGTTCCCAGTGTGTATATTTAGGGCTACGTTCATACTCTGTCTAATTTAAAGCTACGTTCACTTTGTGTCTGCTTTGTTACTGCGATCTTACGTTATCTAATCCGAGGCTACGTTCCCAGTGTGTATATTTAGAGCTACGTTCATACTCTGTCTAATTTAAAGCTACGTTCACTTTGTGTCTGCTTTGTTACTGCGTTCTTACGTTATCTAATCCGAGGCTACGTTCCCAGTGTGTATATTTAGGGCTACGTTCATACTCTGTCTAATTTAAAGCTACGTTCACTTAGTGTCTGCTTTGTTACTGCGTTCTTACGTTATCTAATCCGAGGCTACGTTCCCAGTGTGTATATTTAGGGCTACGTTCATACTCTGCCTAATTTAAAGCTACGTTCACGTTGTGTCTGCTTTGTTACTGCGTTCTTACGTTATCTAATCCGAGTCTACGTTCCCAGTGTGTATATTTAGGGCTACGTTCATACTCTGTCTAATTTAAAGCTACGTTCACTTTGTGTCTGCTTTGTTACTGCGTTCTTACGTTATCTAATCCGAGGCTACGTTCCCAGTGTGTATATTTAGGGCTACGTTCATACTCTGTCTAATTTAAAGCTACGTTCACTTTGTGTCTGCTTTGTTACTGCGTTCTTACGTTACCTAATCCGAGGCTACGTTCCCTGTGTGTATATTTAGGGCTACGTTCATACTCTGCCTAATTTAAAGCTACGTTCACTTTGTGTCTGCTTTGTTACTGCGTTCTTACGTTATCTAATCCGAGGCTACGTTCCCAGTGTGTATATTTAGGGCTACGTTCATACGCTGTCTAATTTAAAGCTACGTTCACTTTGTGTCTGCTTTGTTACTGCGATCTTACGTTATCTAATCCGAGGCTACGTTCCCAGTGTGTATATTTAGAGCTACGTTCATACTCTGTCTAATTTAAAGCTACGTTCACTTTGTGTCTGCTTTGTTACTGCGTTCTTACGATATCTAATCCGAGGCTACGTTCCCAGTGTGTATATTTAGGGCTACGTTCATACTCTGTCTAATTTAAAGCTACGTTCACTTAGTGTCTGCTTTGTTACTGCGTTCTTACGTTATCTAATCCGAGGCTACGTTCCCAGTGTGTATATTTAGGGCTACGTTCATACTCTGCCTAATTTAAAGCTACGTTCACGTTGTGTCTGCTTTGTTACTGCGTTCTTACGTTATCTAATCCGAGTCTACGTTCCCAGTGTGTATATTTAGGGCTACGTTCATACTCTGTCTAATTTAAAGCTACGTTCACTTTGTGTCTGCTTTGTTACTGCGTTCTTACGTTATCTAATCCGAGGCTACGTTCCCAGTGTGTATATTTAGGGCTACGTTCATACTCTGTCTAATTTAAAGCTACGTTCACTTTGTGTCTGCTTTGTTACTGCGTTCTTACGTTACCTAATCCGAGGCTACGTTCCCTGTGTGTATATTTAGGGCTACGTTCATACTCTGCCTAATTTAAAGCTACGTTCACTTTGTGTCTGCTTTGTTACTGCGTTCTTACGTTATCTAATCCGAGGCTACGTTCCCAGTGTGTATATTTAGGGCTACGTTCATACGCTGTCTAATTTAAAGCTACGTTCACTTTGTGTCTACTTTGTTACTGCGTTCATACGTTATCTAATCCGAGGCTACGTTCCCAGTGTGTATATATAGGGCTACTTTCATACTCTGTCTAATTTAAAGCTACGTTCATTTTGTGTCTGCTTTGTTACTGCGTTCTTACGTTATCTAATCCGAGGCTACGTTCCCAGTGTGTATATTTAGTGCTACGTTCATACTCTGTCTAATTTAAAGCTACGTTCACTTTGTGTCTGCTTTGTTACTGCGTTCTTACGTTATCTAATCCGAGGCTACGTTCCCAGTGTGTATATTTAGGGCTACGTTCATACTCTGTCTAATTTAAAGCTACGTTCACTTTGTGTCTGCTTTGTTACTGCGTTCTTACGTTATCTAATCCGAGGCTACGTTCCCAGTGTGTATATTTAGGGCTACGTTCATACTCTGTCTTATTTAAAGCTACGTTCACTTTGTGTCTTCTTTGTTACTGCGTTCTTACGTTATCTATTCCGAGGCTACGTTCCCAGTGTGTATATTTAGAGCTACGTTCATACGCTGCCTAATTTAAAGCTACGTTCACTTTGTGTCTGCTTTGTTACTGCGTTCTTAGGTTAGCTAATTCGAGGCTACGTTCTTAGTGTGTATATTTAGGGCTACGTTCATACTCTGCCTAATTTAAAGCTACGTTCACTTTGTGTCTGCTTTGTTACTGCGTTCTTACGTTATCTAATCCGAGGCTACGTTCCCAGTGTGTATATTTACGGCTACGTTCATACTCTGTCTAATTTAAAGCTACGTTCACTTTGTGTCTGCTTTGTTACTGCGTTCTTACGTTATATAATCCGAGGCTACGTTCCCAGTGTGTATATTTACGGCTACGTCCATACTCTGTCAAATTTAAAGCTACGTTCACTTTGTGTCTGCTTTGTTACTGCGTTCATACGTTATCTAATCCGAGGCTACGTTCCCAGTGTGTATATTTAGGGCTACGTTCATACTCTTGTCTAATTTAAAGCTACGTTCACTTTGTGTCTGCTTTGTTACTGCGTTCTTACGTTATCTAATCCGAGGCTACGTTCCCAGTGTGTATATTTAGAGCTACGTTCATACTCTGCCTAATTTAAAGCTACGTTCACTTTGTGTCTGCTTTGTTACTGCGTTCTTACGTTATCTAATCCGAGGCTACGTTCTTAGTGTGTATATTTAGAGCTACGTTCATACTCTGCCTAATTTAAAGCTACGTTCACTTTGTGTCTGCTTTGTTACTGCGTTCTTACGTTATCTATTCCGAGGCTACGTTCCCAGTGTGTATATTTAGAGCTACGTTCATACGCTGCCTAATTTAAAGCTACGTTCACTTTGTGTCTGCTTTGTTACTGCGTTCTTAGGTTAGCTAATTCGAGGCTACGTTCTTAGTGTGTATATTTAGGGCTACGCTCATACTCTGCCTAATTTAAAGCTACGTTCACTTTGTGTCTGCTTTGTTACTGCGTTCTTACGTTATCTAATTCGAAGCTACGTTCCCAGTGTGTATATTTAGAGCTACGTTCATACTCTGCCTAATTTAAAGCTACGACCACGTTGTGTCTACTTTGTTACTGCGTTCTTACGTTATCTAATCCGAGGCTACGTTCCCAGTTTGTATATTAAGGGCTACGTTCATACTCTGTCTAATTTAAAGCTACGTTCAATTTGTGTCTGCTTTGTTACTGCGTTCTTACGTTATCTAATCCGAGGCTACGTTCCCAGTGTGTATATTTAGGGCTACGTTCAAACTCTGTCTAATTTAAAGCTACGTTCACTTTGTGTCTGCTTTGTTACTGCGTTCTTACGTTATCTAGTCCGAGGCTACGTTCCCAGTGTGTATATTTAGGGCTACGTTCATACTCTGTCTAATTTAAAGCTACGTTCACTTTGTGTCTGCTTTGTTACTGCGTTCTTACGTTATCTAATCCGAGGCTACGTTCCCAGTGTGTATATTTAGGGCTACGTTCATACTCTGTCTAATTTAAAGCTACGTTCACTTTGTGTCTGCTTTGTTACTGCGTTCTTACGTTATCTAATCCGAGGCTACGTTCCCAGTGTGTATATTTAGGGCTACGTTCATACTCTGTCTAATTTAAAGCTACGTTCACTTTGTGTCTGCTTTGTTACTGCGTTCTTACGTTATCTAATCCGAGGCTACGTTCCCAGTGTGTATATTTAGGGCTACGTTCATACTCTGTCTAATTTAAAGCTACGTTCACTTTGTGTCTGCTTTGTTACTGCGTTCTTACGTTATCTAATCCGAGGCTACGTTCTTAGTGTGTATATTTAGAGCTACGTTCATACTCTGCCTAATTTAAAGCTACGTTCACTTTGTGTCTGCTTTGTTACTGCGTTCTTAGGTTAGCTAATTCGAGGCTACGTTCTTTGTGTGTATATTTAGAGCTACGTTCATACACTGCCTAATTTAAAGCTACGTTCACTTTGTGTCTGCTTTGTTACTGCGTTCTTAGGTTAGCTAATTCGAGGCTACGTTCCCAGTGTGTATATTTAGAGCTACGTTCATACTCTGCCTAATTTAAAGCTACGTTCACGTTGTGTCTGCTTTGTTACTGCGTTCTTACGTTATCTAATCCGAG
Source organism: Prosapia bicincta (assembly GCA_036971475.1). Lineage (NCBI taxonomy): Eukaryota > Metazoa > Arthropoda > Insecta > Hemiptera > Cercopidae > Prosapia > Prosapia bicincta. Next base: position 217,246,797 of record JBAIZL010000004.1, read on the forward strand.
GCTACGTTCCCAGTGTGTATATTTAGGGCTACGTTCATACTCTGCCTAATTTAAAGCTACGTTCACTTTGTGTCTGCTTTGTTACTGCGTTCTTACGTTATCTAATTCGAGGCTACGTTCTTAGTGTGTATATTTAGAGCTACGTTCATACTCTGCCTAATTTAAAGCTACGTTCACTTTGTGTCTGCTTTGTTACTGCGTTCTTACGTTATCTAATCCGAGGCTACATTCCCAGTGTGTATATTTAGGGCTACGTTCATACTCTGTCTAATTTAAAGCTACGTTCACTTTGTGTCTGCTTTGTTACTGCGTTCTTACGTTATCTAATCCGAGGCTACGTTCCCAGTGTGTATATTTAGGGCTACGTTCATACTCTGCCTAATTTAAAGCTACGTTCATTTTGTGTCTGCTTTGTTACTGCGTTCTTACGTTATCTAATTCGAGGCTACGTTCTTAGTGTGTATATTTAGAGCTACGCTCATACTCTGCCTAATTTAAAGTTACGTTCACTTTGTGTCTGCTTTGTTACTGCGTTCTTACGTTATCTAATCCGAGGCTACGTTCCCAGTGTGTATATTTAGAGCTAAGTTCATACTCTGCCTAATTTAAAGCTACGTCCACGTTGTGTCTACTTTGTTACTGCGTTCTTACGTTATCTAATCCGAGGCTACGTTCCCAGTTTGTATATTAAGGGCTACGTTCATACTCTGTCTAATTTAAAGCTACGTTCAATTTGTGTCTGCTTTGTTACTGCGTTCTTACGTTATCTAATCCGAGGCTACGTTCCCAGTGTGTATATTTAGGGCTACGTTCATACTCGGTCTAATTTAAAGCTACGTTCACTTTGTGTCTGCTTTGTTACTGCGTTCTTACGTTATCTAATCCGAGGCTACGTTCCCAGTGTGTATATTTAGTGCTACGTTCATACTCTGTCTAATTTAAAGCTACGTTCACTTTGTGTCTGCTTTGTTACTGCGATCTTACGTTATCTAATCCGAGGCTACGTTCCCAGTGTGTATATTTAGGGCTACGTTCATACTCTGTCTAATTTAAAGCTACGTTCACTTTGTGTCTGCTTTGTTACTGCGTTCTTACGTTATCTAATCCGAGGCTACGTTCCCAGTGTGTATATTTAGGGCTACGTTCATACTCTGTCTTATTTAAAGCTACGTTCACTTTGTGTCTTCTTTGTTACTGCGTTCTTACGTTATCTAATCCGAGGCTACGTTCTTAGTGTGTATATTTAGAGCTACGTTCATACTCTGCCTAATTTAAAGCTACGTTCACTTTGTGTCTGCTTTGTTACTGCGTTCTTAGGTTAGCTAATTCGAGGCTACGTTCCCAGTGTGTATATTTAGAGCTACGTTCAAACTCTGTCTAATTTAAAGCTACGTTCACTTTGTGTCTGCTTTGTTAATGCGTTCTTACGTTAACTAATCCGAGGCTACGTTCCCAGTGTGTATATTTAGGGCTACGTTCAAACTCTGTCTAATTTAAAGCTACGTTCACTTTGTGTCTGCTTTGTTACTGCGTTCTTACATTATCTAATCCGAGGCTACGTTCCCAGTGTGTATATTTAGGGCTACGTTCAAACTCTGTCTAATTTAAAGCTACGTTCACTTTGTGTCTGCTTTGTTACTGCGTTCTTACGTTATCTAATCCGAGGCTACGTTCCCAGTGTGTATATTTAGGGCTACGTTCATACTCTGTCTAATTTAAAGCTACGTTCACTTTGTGTCTGCTTTGTTACTGCGTTCTTACGTTATCTAATCCGAGGCTACGTTCCCAGTGTGTATATTTAGGGCTACGTTCATACTCTGTCTAATTTAAAGCTACGTTCACTTTGTGTCTGCTTTGTTACTGCGTTCTTACGTTATCTAATCCGAGGCTACGTTCCCAGTGTGTATATTTAGGGCTACGTTCATACTCTGTCTAATTTAAAGCTACGTTCACTTTGTGTCTGCTTTGTTACTGCGTTCTTACGTTATCTAATCCGAGGCTACGTTCCCAGTGTGTATATTTAGGGCTACGTTCATACTCTGCCTAATTTAAAGCTACGTTCACTTTGTGTCTGCTTTGTTACTGCGTTCTTACGTTATCTACTCCGAGGCTACGTTCCCAGTGTGTATATTTAGGGCTACGTTCATACTCTGTCTAATTTAAAGCTACGTTCACTTTGTGTCTGCTTTGTTACTGCGTTCTTACGTTATCTAATCCGAGGCTACGTTCCCAGTGTGTATATTTAGAGCTACGTTCATACTCTGTCTAATTTAAAGCTACGTTCACTTTGTGTTTGTTTGTTACTGCGTTCTTACGTTATCTAATCCGAGGCTACGTTCCCAGTGTGTATATTTAGGGCTACGTTCATACTCTGTCTAATTTAAAGCTACGTTCACTTTGTGTCTGCTTTGTTACTGCGTTCTTACGTTATCTAATCCGAGGCTACGTTCCCAGTGTGTATATTTAGGGCTACGTTCATACTCTGCCTAATTTAAAGCTACGTTCACTTTGTGTCTGCTTTGTTACTGCGTTCTTACGTTATCTACTCCGAGGCTACGTTCCCAGTGTGTATATTTAGGGCTACGTTCATACTCTGTCTAATTTAAAGCTACGTTCACTTTGTGTCTGCTTTGTTACTGCGTTCTTACGTTATCTAATCCGAGGCTACGTTCCCAGTGTGTATATTTAGAGCTACGTTCATACTCTGTCTAATTTAAAGCTACGTTCACTTTGTGTTTGTTTGTTACTGCGTTCTTACGTTATCTAATCCGAGGCTACGTTCCCAGTGTGTATATTTATAGCTACGTTCATACTCTGTCTAATTTAAAGCTACGTTCACTTTGTGTCTTCTTTGTTACTGCGTTCTTACGTTATCTAATCCGAGGCTACGTTCCCAGTGTGTATATGTAGGGCTACGTTCATACTCTGCCTAATTTAAAGCTACGTTCACTTTGTGTCTGCTTTGTTACTGCGTTCTTACATTATCTAATCCGAGGCTACGTTCCCAGTGTGTATATTTAGGGCTACGTTCAAACTCTGTCTAATTTAAAGCTACGTTCACTTTGTGTCTGCTTTGTTACTGCGTTCTTACATTATCTAATCCGAGGCTACGTTCCCAGTGTGTATATTTAGGGCTACGTTCAAACTCTGTCTAATTTAAAGCTACGTTCACTTTGTGTCTGCTTTGTTACTGCGTTCTTACGTTATCTAATCCGAGGCTACGTTCCCAGTGTGTATATTTAGGGCTACGTTCATACTCTGTCTAATTTAAAGCTACGTTCACTTTGTGTCTGCTTTGTTACTGCGTTCTTACGTTATCTAATCCGAGGCTACGTTCCCAGTGTGTATATTTAGGGCTACGTTCATACTCTGTCTAATTTAAAGCTACGTTCACTTTGTGTCTGCTTTGTTACTGCGTTCTTACGTTATCTAATCCGAGGCTACGTTCCCAGTGTGTATATTTAGGGCTACGTTCATACTCTGTCTAATTTAAAGCTACGTTCACTTTGTGTCTGCTTTGTTACTGCGTTCTTACGTTATCTAATCCGAGGCTACGTTCCCAGTGTGTATATTTAGGGCTACGTTCATACTCTGCCTAATTTAAAGCTACGTTCACTTTGTGTCTGCTTTGTTACTGCGTTCTTACGTTATCTACTCCGAGGCTACGTTCCCAGTGTGTATATTTAGGGCTACGTTCATACTCTGTCTAATTTAAAGCTACGTTCACTTTGTGTCTGCTTTGTTACTGCGTTCTTACGTTATCTAATCCGAGGCTACGTTCCCAGTGTGTATATTTAGAGCTACGTTCATACTCTGTCTAATTTAAAGCTACGTTCACTTTGTGTTTGTTTGTTACTGCGTTCTTACGTTATCTAATCCGAGGCTACGTTCCCAGTGTGTATATTTATAGCTACGTTCATACTCTGTCTAATTTAAAGGTACGTTCACTTTGTGTCTTCTTTGTTACTGCGTTCTTACGTTATCTAATCCGAGGCTACGTTCCCAGTGTGTATATGTAGGGCTACGTTCATACTCTGCCTAATTTAAAGCTACGTTCACTTTGTGTCTGCTTTGTTACTGCGTTCTTACATTATCTAATCCGAGGCTACGTTCCCAGTGTGTATATTTAGAGTTACGTTCATACTCTGTCTAATTTAAAGCTACGTTCACTTTGTGTCTGCTTTGTTACTGCGTTCTTACGTTATCTAATCCGAGGCTACGTTCCCAGTGTGTATATTTAGGGCTACGTTCATACTCTGTCTAATTTAAAGCTACGTTCACTTTGTGTCTGCTTTGTTACTGCGTTCTTACGTTATCTAATCCGAGGCTACGTTCCCAGTGTGTATATTTAGGGCTACGTTCATACTCTGTCTAATTTAAAGCTACGTTCACTTTGTGTCTGCTTTGTTACTGCGTTCTTACGTTATCTAACCCGAGGCTACGTTCTTAGTGTGTATATTTAGAGCTACGTTCATACTCTGCCTAATTTAAAGCTACGTTCACTTTGTGTGTGCTTTGTTACTGCGTTCTTAGGTTAGCTAATTCGAGGCTACGTTCGTAGTGTGTATATTTAGAGCTACGTTCATACTCTGCCTAATTTAAACCTACGTTCACTTTGTGTCTGCTTTGTTACTGCGTTCTTACGTTATCTAATCCGAGGCTACGTTCCCAGTGTGTATATTTACGGCTACGTTCATACTCTGCCTAATTTAAAGCTACGTTCACTTTGTGTCTGCTTTGTTACTGCGTTCTTACGTTATCTAATCCGAGGCTACGTTCCCAGTGTGTATATTTACGGCTACGTTCATACTCTGTCTAATTTAAAGCTACGTTCACTTTGTGTCTGCTTTGTTACTGCGTTCTTACGTTATATAATCCGAGGCTACGTTCCCAGTGTGTATATTTACGGCTACGTTCATACTCTGTCAAATTTAAAGCTACGTTCACTTTGTGCCTGCTTTGTTACTGCGTTCATACGTTATCTAATCCGAGGCTACGTTCCCAGTGTGTATATTTAGGGCTACGTTCATACTTTTGTCTAATTTAAAGCTACGTTCACTTTGTGTCTGCTTTGTTACTGCGTTCTTACGTTATCTAATCCGAGGCTACGTTCCCAGTGTGTATATTTAGAGCTACGTTCATACTCTGCCTAATTTAAAGCTACGTTCACTTTGTGTCTGCTTTGTTACTGCGTTCTTACGTTATCTAATCCGAGGCTACGTTCTTAGTGTGTATATTTAGAGCTACGTTCATACTCTGCCTAATTTAAAGCTACTTTCCCTTTGTGTCTGCTTTGTTACTGCGTTCTTACGTTATCTATTCCGAGGCTACGTTCCCAGTGTGTATATTTAGAGCTACGTTCATACTCTGCCTAATTTAAAGCTACGTTCACTTTGTGTCTGCTTTGTTACTGCGTTCTTAGGTTAGCTAATTCGAGGCTACGTTCTTAGTGTGTATATTTAGAGCTACGTTCATACTCTGCCTAATTTAAAGCTACGTTCACTTTGTGTCTGCTTTGTTACTGCGTTCTTACGTTATCTAATCCGAGGCTACGTTCCCAGTGTGTATATTTAGGGCTACGTTCAAACTCTGTCTAATTTAAAGCTACGTTCACTTTGTGTCTGCTTTGTTAATGCGTTCTTACGTTATCTAATCCGAGGCTACGTTCCCAGTGTGTATATTTAGGGCTACGTTCAAACTCTGTCTAATTTAAAGCTACGTTCACTTTGTGTCTGCTTTGTTACTGCGTTCTTACGTTATCTAATCCGAGGCTACGTTCCCAGTGTGTATATTTAGGGCTACGTTCATACTCTGTCTAATTTAAAGCTACGTTCACTTTGTGTCTGCTTTGTTACTGCGTTCTTACGTTATCTACTCCGAGGCTACGTTCCCAGTGTGTATATTTAGGGCTACGTTCATACTCTGTCTAATTTAAAGCTACGTTCACTTTGTGTCTGCTTCGTTACTGCGTTCTTACGTTATCTAATCCGAGGCTACGTTCCCAGTGTGTATATTTAGGGCTACGTTCATACTCTGTCTAATTTAAAGCTACGTTCACTTTGTGTCTGCTTTGTTACTGCGTTCTTACGTTATCTAATCCGAGGCTACGTTCCCAGTGTGTATATTTAGGGCTACGTTCATACTCTGTCTAATTTAAAGCTACGTTCACTTTGTGTCTGCTTTGTTACTGCGTTCTTACGTTATCTAATCCGAGGCTACGTTCCCAGTGTGTATATTTAGGGCTACGTTCAAACTCTGTCTAATTTAAAGCTACGTTCACTTTGTGTCTGCTTTGTTACTGCGTTCTTACGTTATCTAATCCGAGGCTACGTTTCCAGTGTGTATATTTAGGGCTACGTTCATACTCTGTCTAATTTAAAGCTACGTTCACTTTGTGTCTGCTTTGTTACTGCAATCTTACGTTATCTAATCCGAGGCTACGTTCCCAGTGTGTATATTTAGAGCTACGTTCATACTCTGTCTAATTTAAAGCTACGTTCACTTTGTGTCTGCTTTGTTACTGCGTTCTTACGTTATCTAATCCGAGGCTACGTTCCCAGTGTGTATATTTAGGGCTACGTTCATACTCTGTCTAATTTAAAGCTACGTTCACTTTGTGTCTGCTTTGTTACTGCGTTCAAACGTTATCTAATCCGAGGCTACGTTCCCAGTGTGTATATTTAGGGCTACGTTCATACTCTGCCTAATTTAAAGCTACGTTCACTTTGTGTCTGCTTTGTTACTGCGTTCTTACGTTATCTACTCCGAGGCTACGTTCCCAGTGTGTATATTTAGGGCTACGTTCATACTCTGTCTAATTTAAAGCTACGTTCACTTTGTGTCTGCTTTGTTACTGCGTTCTTACGTTATCTAATCCGAGGCTACGTTCCCAGTGTGTATATTTAGAGCTACGTTCATACTCTGTCTAATTTAAAGCTACGTTCACTTTGTGTTTGTTTGTTACTGCGTTCTTACGTTATCTAATCCGAGGCTACGTTCCCAGTGTGTATATTTAGAGCTACGTTCATACTCTGCCTAATTTAAAGCTACGTCCACGTTGTGTCTACTTTGTTACTGCGTTCTTACGTTATCTAATCCGAGGCTACGTTCCCAGTTTGTATATTAAGGGCTACGTTCATACTCTGTCTAATTTAAAGCTACGTTCAATTTGTGTCTGCTCTGTTACTGCGTTCTTACGTTATCTAATCCGAGGCTACGTTCCCAGTGTGTATATTTAGGGCTACATTCAACCTCTGTCTAATTTAAAGCTACGTTCACTTTGTGTCTGCTTTGTTACTGCGTTCTTACGTTATCTAGTCCGAGGCTACGTTCCCAGTGTGTATATTTAGGGCTACGTTCATACTCTGTCTAATTTAAAGCTACGTTCACTTTGTGTCTGCTTTGTTACTGCGTTCTTACGTTATCTAATCCGAGGCTACGTTCCCAGTGTGTATATTTAGGGCTACGTTCATACTCTGTCTAATTTAAAGCTACGTTCACTTTGTGTCTGCTTTGCTACTGCGTTCTTACGTTATCTAATCCGAGGCTATGTTCCCAGTGTGTATATTTAGGGCTACGTTCATACTCTGTCTAATTTAAAGCTACGTTCACTTTGTGTCTGCTTTGTTACTGCGTTCATACGTTATCTAATCCGAGGCTACGTTCCCAGTGTGTATATTTAGGGCTACGTTCATACTCTGTCTAATTTAAAGCTACGTTCATTTTGTGTCTGCTTTGTTACTGCGTTCTTACGTTATCTAATCCGAGGCTACGTTCCCAGTGTGTATATTTAGAGCTACGTTCATACTCTGCCTAATTTAAAGCTACGTTCACTTTGTGTCTGCTTTGTTACTGCGTTCTTACGTTATCTAATCCGAGGCTACGTTCTTAGTGTGTATATTTAGAGCTACGTTCATACTCTGCCTAATTTAAAGCTACGTTCACTTTGTGTCTGCTTTGTTACTTCGTTCTTAGGTTAGCTAATTCGAGGCTACGTTCTTAGTGTGTATATTTAGAGCTACGTTCATACTCTGCCTAATTTAAAGCTACGTTCACTTTGTGTCTGCTTTGTTACTGCGTTCTTAGGTTATCTAATTCGAAGCTACGTTCCCAGTGTGTATATTTAGAGCTACGTTCATACTCTGCCTATTTTAAAGCTACGTCCACGTTGTGTCTGCTTTGTTACTGCGTTCTTACGTTATCTAATCCGAGGCTACGTTCCCAGTTTGTATATTAAGGGCTACGTTCATACTCTGTCTAATTTAAAGCTACGTTCAATTTGTGTCTGCTTTATTACTGCGTTCTTACGTTATCTAATCTGAGGCTACGTTCCCAGTGTGTATATTTAGGGCTACGTTCAAACTCTGTCTAATTTAAAGCTACGTTCACTTTGTGTCTGCTTTGTTACTGCGTTCTTACGTTATCTAGTCCGAGGCTACGTTCCCAGTGTGTATATTTAGGGCTACGTTCATACTCTGTCTAATTTAAAGCTACGTTCACTTTGTGTCTGCTTTGTTATTGCGTTCTTACATTATCTAATCCGAGGCTACGTTCCCAGTGTGTATATTTAGGGCTACGTTCATCCTCTGTCTAATTTAAAGCTACGTTCACTTTTGTGTCTGCTTTGTTATTGCGTTCTTACGTTATCTAATCCGAGGCTACGTTCCCAGTGTGTATATTTAGGGCTACGTTCATACTCTGTCTAATTTAAAGCTACGTTCACTTTGTGTCTGCTTTGTTACTGCGTTCTTACGTTATCTAATCCGAGGCTACGTTCCCAGTGTGTATATTTAATGCTACGTTCATACTCTGTCTAATTTAAAGCTACGTTCACTTTGTGTCTGCTTTGTTACTGCGTTCTTACGTTATCTAATCCGAGGCTACGTTCTTAGTGTGTATATTTAGAGCTACGTTCATACTCTACCTAATTTAAAGCTACGTTCACTTTGTGTCTGCTTTGTTACTGTGTTCTTAGGTTAGCTAATTCGAGGCTACGTTCCCAGTGTGTATATTTAGAGCTACGTTCATACTCTGCCTAATTTAAAGCTTCGTTCACGTTGTGTCTGCTTTGTTACTGCGTTCTTACGTTATCTAAACCGAGGCTACGTTCCCAGTGTGTATATTTAGGGCTACGTTCAAACTCTGTCTAATTTAAAGCTACGTTCACTTTGTGTCTGCTTTGTTAATGCGTTCTTACGTTATCTAATCCGAGGCTACGTTCCCAGTGTGTATATTTAGGGCTACGTTCAAACTCTGTCTAATTTAAAGCTACGTTCACTTTGTGTCTGCTTTGTTACTGCGTTCTTACGTTATCTAATCCGAGGCTACGTTCCCAGTGTATATATTTAGGGCTACGTTCATACTCTGTCTAATTTAAAGCTACGCTCACTTTGTGTCTGCTTTGTTACTGCGTTCTTACGTTATCTAATCCGAGGCTACGTTCCCAGTGTGTATATTTAGGGCTACGTTCATACTCTGTCTAATTTAAAGCTACGTTCACTTTGTGTCTGCTTTGTTACTGCGTTCTTACGTTATCTAATCCGAGGCTACGTTCCCAGTGTGTATATTTAGAGCTACGTTCATACTCTGTCTAATTTAAAGCTACGTTCACTTTGTGTCTGCTTTGTTACTGCGTTCGTACGTTATCTAATCCGAGGCTACGTTCCCAGTGTGTATATTTAGGGCTACGTTCATACTCTGTCTAATTTAAAGCTACGTTCACTTTGTGTCTGCTTTGTTACTGCGTTCTTACGTTATCTAATCCGAGGCTACGTTCCCAGTGTGTATATTTAGGGCTACGTTCAAACTCTGTCTAATTTAAAGCTACGTTCACTTTGTGTCTGCTTTGTTATTGCGTTCTTACGTTATCTAATCCGAGGCTACGTTCCCAGTGTGTATATTTAGGGCTACGTTCAAACTCTGTCTAATTTAAAGCTATGTTCACTTTGTGTCTGCTTTGTTACTGCGTTCTTACGTTATCTAATCCGAGGCTACGTTCCCAGTGTGTATATTTAGGGCTACGTTCATACTCTGTCTAATTTAAAGCTACGTTCACTTTGTGTCTGCATTGTTACTACGTTCTTACGTTATCTAATCCGAAGCTACGTTCCCAGTGTGTATATTTAGGGCTACGTTCATACTCTGTCTAATTTAAAGCTACGTTCACTTTGTGTCTGCTTTGTTACTGCGTTCTTGCGTTATCTAATCCGAGGCTACGTTCCCAGTGTGTATATTTAGGGCTACGTTCATACTCTGTCTAATTTAAAGCTACGTTCACTTTGTCTCTGCTTTGTTACTGCGTTCTTACGTTATCTAATCCGAGGCTACGTTCCCAGTGTGTATATTTAGGGCTACGTTCAAACTCTGTCTAATTTAAAGCTACGTTCACTTTGTGTCTGCTTTGTTACTGCGTTCTTACGTTATCTAATCCGAGGCTACGTTCCCAGTGTGTATATTTAGGGCTACGTTCATACTCTGTCTAATTTAAAGCTTCGTTCACTTTGTGTCTGCTTTGTTACTGCGTTCTTACGTTATCTAATCCGAGGCTACGTTCCCAGTGTGTATATTTAGGGCTACGTTCATACTCTGTCTAATTTAAAGCTACGTTCACTTTGTGTCTGCTTTGTTACTGCGTTCTTACGTTATCTAATCCGAGGCTACGTTCCCATTGTGTATATTTAGGGCTACGTTCATACTCTGTCTAATTTAATGCTACGTTCACTTTGTGTCTGCTTTGTTACTGCGTTCTTACGTTATCTAATCCGAGGCTACGTTCCCAGTGTGTATATTTAGACCTACGTTCATACTCTGTCTAATTTAAAGCTACGTTCACTTTGTGTTTGTTTGTTACTGCGTTCTTACGTTATCTAATCCGAGGCTACGTTCCCAGTGTGTATATTTAGGGCTACGTTCATACTCTGTCTAATTTAAAGCTACGTTCACTTTGTGTCTGCTTTGTTACTGCGTTCTTACGTTATCTAATCCGAGGCTACGTTCCCATTGTGTATATTTAGGGCTACGTTCATACTCTGCCTAATTTAAAGCTACGTTCACTTTGTGTCTGCTTTGTTACTGCGTTCTTACGTTATCTAATCCGAGGCTACGTTCCCAGTGTGTATATTTAGAGCTACGTTCATACTCTGCCTAATTTAAAGCTACGTTCACTTTGTGTCTGCTTTGTTACTGCGTTCTTACGTTATCTAATCCGAGGCTACGTTCCCAGTGTGTATATTTAGGGCTACGTTCGTACTCTGCCTAATTTAAAGCTACGTTCACTTTGTGTCTGCTTTGTTACTGCGTTCTTACGTTATCTAATCCGAGGCTACGTTCCCAGTGTGTATATTTACGGCTACGTTCATACTCTGTCTAATTTAAAGCTACGTTCACTTTGTGTCTGCTTTGTTACTGAGTTCATACGTTATCTAATCCGAGGCTACGTTCCCAGTGTGTATATTTAGGGCTACGTTCATACTCTGTCTAATTTAAAGCTACGTTCACTTTGTGTCTGCTTTGTTACTGCGTTCTTACGTTATCTAATCCGAGGCTACGTTCCCAGTGTGTATATTTAGGGCTACGTTCAAACTCTGTCTAATTTAAAGCTACGTTCACTTTGTGTCTGCTTTGTTACTGCGTTCTTACGTTATCTAATCCGAGGCTACGTTTCCAGTGTGTATATTTAGGGCTACGTTCATACTCTGTCTAATTTAAAGCTACGTTCACTTTGTGTCTGCTTTGTTACTGCAATCTTACGTTATCTAATCCGAGGCTACGTTCCCAGTGTGTATATTTAGAGCTACGTTCATACTCTGTCTAATTTAAAGCTACGTTCACTTTGTGTCTGCTTTGTTACTGCGTTCTTACGTTATCTAATCCGAGGCTACGTTCCCAGTGTGTATATTTAGGGCTACGTTCATACTCTGTCTAATTTAAAGCTACGTTCACTTTGTGTCTGCTTTGTTACTGCGTTCAAACGTTATCTAATCCGAGGCTACGTTCCCAGTGTGTATATTTAGGGCTACGTTCATACTCTGCCTAATTTAAAGCTACGTTCACTTTGTGTCTGCTTTGTTACTGCGTTCTTACGTTATCTACTCCGAGGCTACGTTCCCAGTGTGTATATTTAGGGCTACGTTCATACTCTGTCTAATTTAAAGCTACGTTCACTTTGTGTCTGCTTTGTTACTGCGTTCTTACGTTATCTAATCCGAGGCTACGTTCCCAGTGTGTATATTTAGAGCTACGTTCATACTCTGTCTAATTTAAAGCTACGTTCACTTTGTGTTTGTTTGTTACTGCGTTCTTACGTTATCTAATCCGAGGCTACGTTCCCAGTGTGTATATTTAGAGCTACGTTCATACTCTGCCTAATTTAAAGCTACGTCCACGTTGTGTCTACTTTGTTACTGCGTTCTTACGTTATCTAATCCGAGGCTACGTTCCCAGTTTGTATATTAAGGGCTACGTTCATACTCTGTCTAATTTAAAGCTACGTTCAATTTGTGTCTGCTCTGTTACTGCGTTCTTACGTTATCTAATCCGAGGCTACGTTCCCAGTGTGTATATTTAGGGCTACATTCAACCTCTGTCTAATTTAAAGCTACGTTCACTTTGTGTCTGCTTTGTTACTGCGTTCTTACGTTATCTAGTCCGAGGCTACGTTCCCAGTGTGTATATTTAGGGCTACGTTCATACTCTGTCTAATTTAAAGCTACGTTCACTTTGTGTCTGCTTTGTTACTGCGTTCTTACGTTATCTAATCCGAGGCTACGTTCCCAGTGTGTATATTTAGGGCTACGTTCATACTCTGTCTAATTTAAAGCTACGTTCACTTTGTGTCTGCTTTGCTACTGCGTTCTTACGTTATCTAATCCGAGGCTATGTTCCCAGTGTGTATATTTAGGGCTACGTTCATACTCTGTCTAATTTAAAGCTACGTTCACTTTGTGTCTGCTTTGTTACTGCGTTCATACGTTATCTAATCCGAGGCTACGTTCCCAGTGTGTATATTTAGGGCTACGTTCATACTCTGTCTAATTTAAAGCTACGTTCATTTTGTGTCTGCTTTGTTACTGCGTTCTTACGTTATCTAATCCGAGGCTACGTTCCCAGTGTGTATATTTAGAGCTACGTTCATACTCTGCCTAATTTAAAGCTACGTTCACTTTGTGTCTGCTTTGTTACTGCGTTCTTACGTTATCTAATCCGAGGCTACGTTCTTAGTGTGTATATTTAGAGCTACGTTCATACTCTGCCTAATTTAAAGCTACGTTCACTTTGTGTCTGCTTTGTTACTTCGTTCTTAGGTTAGCTAATTCGAGGCTACGTTCTTAGTGTGTATATTTAGAGCTACGTTCATACTCTGCCTAATTTAAAGCTACGTTCACTTTGTGTCTGCTTTGTTACTGCGTTCTTAGGTTATCTAATTCGAAGCTACGTTCCCAGTGTGTATATTTAGAGCTACGTTCATACTCTGCCTATTTTAAAGCTACGTCCACGTTGTGTCTGCTTTGTTACTGCGTTCTTACGTTATCTAATCCGAGGCTACGTTCCCAGTTTGTATATTAAGGGCTACGTTCATACTCTGTCTAATTTAAAGCTACGTTCAATTTGTGTCTGCTTTATTACTGCGTTCTTACGTTATCTAATCCGAGGCTACGTTCCCAGTGTGTATATTTAGGGCTACGTTCAAACTCTGTCTAATTTAAAGCTACGTTCACTTTGTGTCTGCTTTGTTACTGCGTTCTTACGTTATCTAGTCAGAGGCTACGTTCCCAGTGTGTATATTTAGGGCTACGTTCATACTCTGTCTAATTTAAAGCTACGTTCACTTTGTGTCTGCTTTGTTATTGCGTTCTTACATTATCTAATCCGAGGCTACGTTCCCAGTGTGTATATTTAGGGCTACGTTCATCCTCTGTCTAATTTAAAGCTACGTTCACTTTTGTGTCTGCTTTGTTATTGCGTTCTTACGTTATCTAATCCGAGGCTACGTTCCCAGTGTGTATATTTAGGGCTACGTTCATACTCTGTCTAATTTAAAGCTACGTTCACTTTGTGTCTGCTTTGTTACTGCGTTCTTACGTTATCTAATCCGAGGCTACGTTCCCAGTGTGTATATTTAATGCTACGTTCATACTCTGTCTAATTTAAAGCTACGTTCACTTTGTGTCTGCTTTGTTACTGCGTTCTTACGTTATCTAATCCGAGGCTACGTTCTTAGTGTGTATATTTAGAGCTACGTTCATACTCTACCTAATTTAAAGCTACGTTCACTTTGTGTCTGCTTTGTTACTGTGTTCTTAGGTTAGCTAATTCGAGGCTACGTTCCCAGTGTGTATATTTAGAGCTACGTTCATACTCTGCCTAATTTAAAGCTTCGTTCACGTTGTGTCTGCTTTGTTACTGCGTTCTTACGTTATCTAAACCGAGGCTACGTTCCCAGTGTGTATATTTAGGGCTACGTTCAAACTCTGTCTAATTTAAAGCTACGTTCACTTTGTGTCTGCTTTGTTAATGCGTTCTTACGTTATCTAATCCGAGGCTACGTTCCCAGTGTGTATATTTAGGGCTACGTTCAAACTCTGTCTAATTTAAAGCTACGTTCACTTTGTGTCTGCTTTGTTACTGCGTTCTTACGTTATCTAATCCGAGGCTACGTTCCCAGTGTATATATTTAGGGCTACGTTCATACTCTGTCTAATTTAAAGCTACGCTCACTTTGTGTCTGCTTTGTTACTGCGTTCTTACGTTATCTAATCCGAGGCTACGTTCCCAGTGTGTATATTTAGGGCTACGTTCATACTCTGTCTAATTTAAAGCTACGTTCACTTTGTGTCTGCTTTGTTACTGCGTTCTTACGTTATCTAATCCGAGGCTACGTTCCCAGTGTGTATATTTAGAGCTACGTTCATACTCTGTCTAATTTAAAGCTACGTTCACTTTGTGTCTGCTTTGTTACTGCGTTCTTACGTTATCTAATCCGAGGCTACGTTCCCAGTGTGTATATTTAGGGCTACGTTCATACTCTGTCTAATTTAAAGCTACGTTCACTTTGTGTCTGCTTTGTTACTGCGTTCTTACGTTATCTAATCCGAGGCTACGTTCCCAGTGTGTATATTTAGGGCTACGTTCAAACTCTGTCTAATTTAAAGCTACGTTCACTTTGTGTCTGCTTTGTTATTGCGTTCTTACGTTATCTAATCCGAGGCTACGTTCCCAGTGTGTATATTTAGGGCTACGTTCAAACTCTGTCTAATTTAAAGCTATGTTCACTTTGTGTCTGCTTTGTTACTGCGTTCTTACGTTATCTAATCCGAGGCTACGTTCCCAGTGTGTATATTTAGGGCTACGTTCATACTCTGTCTAATTTAAAGCTACGTTCACTTTGTGTCTGCATTGTTACTACGTTCTTACGTTATCTAATCCGAAGCTACGTTCCCAGTGTGTATATTTAGGGCTACGTTCATACTCTGTCTAATTTAAAGCTACGTTCACTTTGTGTCTGCTTTGTTACTGCGTTCTTGCGTTATCTAATCCGAGGCTACGTTCCCAGTGTGTATATTTAGGGCTACGTTCATACTCTGTCTAATTTAAAGCTACGTTCACTTTGTCTCTGCTTTGTTACTGCGTTCTTACGTTATCTAATCCGAGGCTACGTTCCCAGTGTGTATATTTAGGGCTACGTTCAAACTCTGTCTAATTTAAAGCTACGTTCACTTTGTGTCTGCTTTGTTACTGCGTTCTTACGTTATCTAATCCGAGGCTACGTTCCCAGTGTGTATATTTAGGGCTACGTTCATACTCTGTCTAATTTAAAGCTTCGTTCACTTTGTGTCTGCTTTGTTACTGCGATCTTACGTTATCTAATCCGAGGCTACGTTCCCAGTGTGTATATTTAGAGCTACGTTCATACTCTGTCTAATTTAAAGCTACGTTCACTTTGTGTCTGCTTTGTTACTGCGTTCTTACGTTATCTAATCCGAGGCTACGTTCCCAGTGTGTATATTTAGGGCTACGTTCATACTCTGTCTAATTTAAAGCTACGTTCACTTTGTGTCTGCTTTGTTACTGCGTTCTTACGTTATCTAATCCGAGGCTACGTTCCCATTGTGTATATTTAGGGCTACGTTCATACTCTGTCTAATTTAATGCTACGTTCACTTTGTGTCTGCTTTGTTACTGCGTTCTTACGTTATCTAATCCGAGGCTACGTTCCCAGTGTGTATATTTAGACCTACGTTCATACTCTGTCTAATTTAAAGCTACGTTCACTTTGTGTTTGTTTGTTACTGCGTTCTTACGTTATCTAATCCGAGGCTACGTTCCCAGTGTGTATATTTAGGGCTACGTTCATACTCTGTCTAATTTAAAGCTACGTTCACTTTGTGTCTGCTTTGTTACTGCGTTCTTACGTTATCTAATCCGAGGCTACGTTCCCATTGTGTATATTTAGGGCTACGTTCATACTCTGCCTAATTTAAAGCTACGTTCACTTTGTGTCTGCTTTGTTACTGCGTTCTTACGTTATCTAATCCGAGGCTACGTTCCCAGTGTGTATATTTAGAGCTACGTTCATACTCTGCCTAATTTAAAGCTACGTTCACTTTGTGTCTGCTTTGTTACTGCGTTCTTACGTTATCTAATCCGAGGCTACGTTCCCAGTGTGTATATTTAGGGCTACGTTCGTACTCTGCCTAATTTAAAGCTACGTTCACTTTGTGTCTGCTTTGTTACTGCGTTCTTACGTTATCTAATCCGAGGCTACGTTCCCAGTGTGTATATTTACGGCTACGTTCATACTCTGTCTAATTTAAAGCTACGTTCACTTTGTGTCTGCTTTGTTACTGAGTTCATACGTTATCTAATCCGAGGCTACGTTCCCAGTGTGTATATTTAGGGCTACGTTCATACTCTTGTCTAATTTAAAGCTACGTTCACTTTGTGTCTGCTTTGTTACTGCGTTCTTACGTTATCTAATCCTAGGCTACGTTCCCAGTGTGTATATTTAGAGCTACGTTCATACTCTGCCTAATTTAAAGCTACGTTCACTTTGTGTCTGCTTTGTTACTGCGTTCTTACGTTATCTATTCCGAGGCTATGTTCCCAGTGTGTATATTTAGAGCTACGTTCACTTTGTGTCTGCTTTGTTACTGCGTTCTTAGGTTAGCTAATTCGAGGCTACGTTCTTAGTGTGTATATTTAGAGCTACGTTCATACTCTGCCTAATTTAAAGCTACGTTCACTTTGTGTCTGCTTTGTTACTGCGTTCTTACGTTATCTAATTCGAAGCTACGTTCCCAGTGTGTATATTTAGAGCTACGTTCATACTCTGCCTAATTTAAAGCTACGTCCACGTTTTGTCTACTTTGTTACTGCGTTCTTACGTTATCTAATCCGAGGCTACGTTCCCAGTTTGTATATTAAGGGCTACGTTCATACTCTGTCTAATTTAAAGCTACGTTCAATTTGTGTCTGCTTTGTTACTGCGTTCTTACGTTATCTAATCCGAGGCTACGTTCCCAGTGTGTATATTTAGGGCTACGTTCAAACTCTGTCTAATTTAAAGCTACGTTCACTTTGTGTCTGCTTTGTTACTGCGTTCTTACGTTATCTAGTCCGAGGCTACGTTCCCAGTGTATATATTTAGGGCTACGTTCATACTCTGTCTAATTTAAAGCTACGTTCACTTTGTGTCTGCTTTGTTACTGCGTTCTTACGTTATCTAATCCGAGGCTACGTTCCCAGTGTGTATATTTAGGGCTACGTTCATACTCTTGTCTAATTTAAAGCTACGTTCACTTTGTGTCTGCTTTGTTACTGCGTTCTTACGTTATCTAATCCGAGGCTACGTTCCCAGTGTGTATATTTAGAGCTACGTTCATACTCTGCCTAATTTAAAGCTACGTTCACTTTGTGTCTGCTTTGTTACTGCGTTCTTAGGTTAGCTAATTCGAGGCTACGTTCTTTGTGTGTATATTTAGAGCTACGTTCATACTCTGCCTAATTTAAAGCTACGTTCACTTTGTGTCTGCTTTGTTACTGCGTTCTTACGTTATCTAATTCGAAGCTACGTTCCCAGTGTGTATATTTAGAGCTACGTTCATACTCTGCCTAATTTAAAGCTACGTTCACTTTGTGTCTGCTTTGTTACTGCGTTCTTAGGTTAGCTAATTCGAGGCTACGTTCTTTGTGTGTATATTTAGAGCTACGTTCATACTCTGCCTAATTTAAAGCTACGTTCACTTTGTGTCTGCTTTGTTACTGCGTTCTTACGTTATCTAATTCGAAGCTACGTTCCCAGTGTGTATATTTAGAGCTACGTTCATACTCTGCCTAATTTAAAGCTACGTCCACGTTGTGTCTACTTTGTTACTGCGTTCTTACGTTATCTAATCCGAGGCTACGTTCCCAGTTTGTATATTAAGGGCTACGTTCATACTCTGTCTAATTTAAAGCTACGTTCAATTTGTGTCTGCTTTGTTACTGCGTTCTTACGTTATCTAATCCGAGGCTACGTTCCCAGTGTGTATATTTAGGGCTACGTTAAACTCTGTCTAATTTAAAGCTACGTTCACTTTGTGTCTGCTTTGTTACTGCGTTCTTACGTTATCTAGTCCGAGGCTACGTTCCCAGTGTGTATATTTAGGGCTACGTTAATACTCTGTCTAATTTAAAGCTACGTTCACTTTGTGTCTGCTTTGTTACTGCGTTTTTACGTTATCTAATCCGAGGCTACGTTCCCAGTGTGTATATTTAGGGCTACGTTCATACTCTGTCTAATTTAAAGCTACGTTCACTTTGTGTCTGCTTTGTTACTGCGTTCTTACGTTATCTAATCCGAGGCTACGTTCCCAGTGTGTATATTTAGGGCTACGTTCATACTCTGTCTAATTTAAAGCTACGTTCACTTTGTGTCTGCTTTGTTACTGCGTTCATACGTTATCTAATCCGAGGCTACGTTCCCAGTGTGTATATTTAGGGCTACGTTCATACTCTGTCTAATTTGAAGCTACGTTCATTTTGTGTCTGCTTTGTTACTGCGTTCTTACGTTATCTAATCCGACGTTACGTTCCCAGTGTGTATATTTAGAGCTACGTTCATACTCTGCCTAATTTAAAGCTACGTTCACTTTGTGTCTGCTTTGTTACTGCGTTCTTACGTTATCTAATCCGAGGCTACGTTCTTAGTGTGTATATTTAGAGCTACGTTCATACTCTGCCTAATTTAAAGCTACGTTCACTTTGTGTCTGCTTTGTTACTTCGTTCTTAGGTTAGCTAATTCGAGGCTACGTTCTTAGTGTGTATATTTAGAGCTACGTTCATACTCTGCCTAATTTAAAGCTACGTTCACTTTGTGTCTGCTTTGTTACTGCGTTCTTAGGTTATCTAATTCGAAGCTACGTTCCCAGTGTGTATATTTAGAGCTACGTTAATACTCTGCCTAATTTAAAGCTACGTCCACGTTGTGTCTACTTTGTTACTGCGTTCTTACGTTATCTAATGCGAGGCTACGTTCCCAGTTTGTATATTAAGGGCTACGTTCATACTCTGTCTAATTTAAAATTACGTTCAATTTGTGTCTGCTTTGTTACTGCGTTCTTACGTTATCTAATCCGAGGCTACGTTCCCAGTGTATATATTTAGGGCTACGTTCAAACTCTGTCTAATTTAAAGCTACGTTCACTTTGTGTCTGCTTTGTTACTGCGTTCTTACGTTATCTAGTCCGAGGCTACGTTCCCAGTGTGTATATTTAGGGCTACGTTCATACTCTGTCTAATTTAAAGCTACGTTCACTTTGTGTCTGCTTTGTTACTGCGTTCTTACGTTATCTAATCCGAGGCTACGTTCCCAGTGTGTATATTTAGGGCTACGTTCATACTCTGTCTAATTTAAAGCTACGTTCACTTTGTGTCTGCTTTGTTACTGCGTTCTTACGTTATCTAATCCGAGGCTACGTTCCCAGTGTGTATATTTAGGGCTACGTTCATACTCTGTCTAATTTAAAGCTACGTTCACTTTGTGTCTGCTTTGTTACTGCGTTCTTACGTTATCTAATCCGAGGCTACGTTCCCAGTGTGTATATTTAGGACTACGTTCATACTCTGTCTAATTTAAAGCTACGTTCACTTTGTGTCTGCTTTGTTACTGCGTTCTTACGTTATCTAATCCGAGGCTACGTTCTTAGTGTGTATATTTAGAGCTACGTTCATACTCTGCCTAATTTAAAGCTACGTTCACTTTGTGTCTGCTTTGTTACTGCGTTCTTAGGTTAGCTAATTCGAGGCTACGTTCCCAGTGTGTATATTTAGAGCTACGTTCATACTCTGCCTAATTTAAAGCTTCGTTCACGTTGTGTCTGCTTTGTTACTGCGTTCTTACGTTATCTAATCCGAGGCTACGTTCCCAGTGTGTATACTTAGGGCTACGTTCATACTCTGTCTAATTTAAAGCTACGTTCACTTTGTGTCTGCTTTGTTACTGCGTTCTTACGTTATCTAATCCGAGGCTACGTTCCCAGTGTGTATATTTAGGGCTACGTTCATACTCTGCCTAATTTAAAGCTACGTTCATTTTGTGTCTGCTTTGTTACTGCGTTCTTACGTTATCTAATCCGAGGCTACGTTCCCTGTGTGTATATTTAGGGCTACGTTCATACTCTGTCTAATTTAAAGCTACGTTCAATTTGTGTCTGCTTTGTTACTGCGTTCTTACGTTATCTAATCCGAGGCTACGTTCCCAGTTTGTATACTTAGGGCTACGTTCATACTCTGTCTAATTTAAAGCTACGTTCACTTTGTGTCTGCTTTGTTACTGCGTTCTTACGTTATCTAATCCGAGGCTACGTTCCCAGTGTGTATATTTAGGGCTACGTTCAAACTCTGTCTAATTTAAAGCTACGTTCACTTTGTGTCTGCTTTGTTAATGCGTTCTTACGTTATCTAATCCGAGGCTACGTTCCCAGTGTGTATATTTAGGGCTACGTTCAAACTCTGTCTAATTTAAAGCTACGTTCACTTTGTGTCTGCTTTGTTACTGCGTTCTTACGTTATCTAATCCGAGGCTACGTTCCCAGTGTGTATATTTAGGGCTACGTTCATACTCTGTCTAATTTAAAGCTACGCTCACTTTGTGTCTGCTTTGTTACTGCGTTCTTACGTTATCTAATCCGAGGCTACGTTCCCAGTGTGTATATTTAGGGCTACGTTCATACTCTGTCTAATTTAAAGCTACGTTCACTTTGTGTCTGCTTTGTTACTGCGTTCTTACGTTATCTAATCCGAGGCTACGTTCCCAGTGTGTATATTTAGGGCTACGTTCATACTCTGTCTAATTTAAAGCTACGTTCATTTTGTGTCTGCTTTGTTACTGCGTTCTTACGTTATCTAATCCGAGGCTACGTTCCCTGTGTGTATATTTAGAGCTACGTTCATACTCTGCCTAATTTAAAGCTACGTTCACTTTGTGTCTGCTTTGTTACTGCGTTCTTACGTTATCTAATCCGAGGCTACGTTCTTAGTGTGTATATTTAGAGCTACGTTCATACTCTGCCTAATTTAAAGCTACGTTCACTTTGTGTCTGCTTTGTTATTGCGTTCTTACGTTATCTAATCCGAGGCTACGTTCCCAGTGTGTATATTTAGGGCTACGTTCAAACTCTGTCTAATTTAAAGCTACGTTCACTTTGTGTCTGCTTTGTTACTGCGTTCTTACGTTATCTAATCCGAGGCTACGTTCCCAGTGTGTATATTTAGGGCTACGTTCATACTCTGTCTAATTTAAAGCTACGTTCACTTTGTGTCTGCTTTGTTACTGCGTTCTTACGTTATCTAATCCGAGGCTACGTTCCCAGTGTGTATATTTAGGGCTACGTTCATACTCTGTCTAATTTAAAGCTACGTTCACTTTGTGTCTGCTTTGTTACTGCGTTCTTACGTTATCTAATCCGAGGCTACGTTCCCAGTGTGTATATTTAGGGCTACGTTCATACTCTGTCTAATTTAAAGCTACGTTCACTTTGTGTCTGCTTTGTTACTGCGTTCTTACGTTATCTAATCCGAGGCTACGTTCCCAGTGTGTATATTTAGGGCTACGTTCATACTCTGTCTAATTTAAAGCTACGTTCACTTTGTGTCTGCTTTGTTACTGCGTTCTTACGTTATCTAATCCGAGGCTACGTTCCCAGTGTGTATATTAAGGCTACGTTCATACTCTGTCTAATTTAAAGCTACGTTCACTTGGTGTCTGCTTTGTTACTGCGATCTTACGTTATCTAATCCGAGGCTACGTTCCCAGTGTGTATATTTAGAGCTACGTTCATACTCTGTCTAATTTAAAGCTACGTTCACTTTGTGTCTGCTTTGTTACTGCGTTCTTACGTTATCTAATCCGAGGCTACGTTCCCAGTGTGTATATTTAGGGCTACGTTCATACTCTGTCTAATTTAAAGCTACGTTCACTTTGTGTCTGCTTTGTTACTGCGTTCTTACGTTATCTAATCCGAGGCTACGTTCCCAGTGTGTATATTTAGGGCTACGTTCATACTCTGCCTAATTTAAAGCTACGTTCACTTTGTGTCTGCTTTGTTACTGCGTTCTTACGTTATCTAATCCGAGGCTACGTTCCCAGTGTGTATATTTAGGGCTACGTTCATACTCTGTCTAATTTAAAGCTACGTTCACTTTGTGTCTGCTTTGTTACTGCGTTCTTACGTTATCTAATCCGAGGCTACGTTCCCAGTGTGTATATTTAGAGCTACGTTCATACTCTGTCTAATTTAAAGCTACGTTCACTTTGTGTTTGTTTGTTACTGCGTTCTTACGTTATCTAATCCGAGGCTACGTTCCCAGTGTGTATATTTAGGGCTACGTTCATACTCTGTCTAATTTAAAGCTACGTTCACTTTGTGTCTGCTTTGTTACTGCGTTCTTACGTTATCTAATCCGAGGCTACGTTCCCAGTGTGTATATTTAGGGCTACGTTCATACTCTGCCTAATTTAAAGCTACGTTCACTTTGTGTCTGCTTTGTTACTGCGTTCTTACGTTAACTAATCCGAGGCTTCGTTCCCAGTGTGTATATTTAGGGCTACGTTCATACTCTGTCTAATTTAAAGCTACGTTCACTTTGTGTCTGCTTTGTTACTGCGTTCTTACATTATCTAATCCGAGGCTACGTTCCCAGTGTGTATATTTAGAGTTACGTTCATACTCTGTCTAATTTAAAGCTACGTTCACTTTGTGTCTGCTTTGTTACTGCGTTCTTACGTTATCTAATCCGAGGCTACGTTCCCAGTGTGTATATTTAGGGCTACGTTCATACTCTGTCTAATTTAAAGCTACGTTCACTTTGTGTCTGCTTTGTTACTGCGTTCTTACGTTATCTAATCCGAGGCTACGTTCTTAGTGTGTATATTTAGAGCTACGTTCATACTCTGCCTAATTTAAAGCTACGTTCACTTTGTGTGTGCTTTGTTACTGCGTTCTTAGGATAGCTAATTCGAGGCTACGTTCGTAGTGTGTATATTTAGAGCTACGTTCATACTCTGCCTAATTTAAAGCTACGTTCACTTTGTGTCTGCTTTGTTACTGCGTTCTTACGTTATCTAATCCGAGGCTACGTTCCCAGTGTGTATATTTAGGGCTACGTTCATACTCTGCCTAATTTAAAGCTACGTTCACTTTGTGTCTGCTTTGTTACTGCGTTCTTACGTTATCTAATCCGAGGCTACGTTCCCTGTGTGTATATTTACGGCTACGTTCATACTCTGTCTAATTTAAAGCTACGTTCACTTTGTGTCTGCTTTGTTACTGCGTTCTTACGTTATATAATCCGAGGCTACGTTCCCAGTGTGTATATTTACGGCTACGTTCTTACTCTGTCAAATTTAAAGCTACGTTCACTTTGTGTCAGCTTTGTTACTGCGTTCATACGTTATCTAATCCGAGGCTACGTTCCCAGTGTGTATATTTAGGGCTACGTTCATACTCTTGTCTAATTTAAAGCTACGTTCACTTTGTGTCTGCTTTGTTACTGCGTTCTTACGTTATCTAATCCGAGGCTACGTTCCCAGTGTGTATATTTAGAGCTACGTTCATACTCTGCCTAATTTAAAGCTACGTTCACTTTGTGTCTGCTTTGTTACTGCGTTCTTACGTTATCTAATCCGAGGCTACGTTCTTAGTGTGTATATTTAGAGCTACGTTCATACTCTCCCTAATTTAAAGCTACGTTCACTTTGTGTCTGCTTTGTTACTGCGTTCTTACGTTATCTATTCCGAGGCTACGTTCCCAGTGTGTATATTTAGAGCTACGTTCATACTCTGCCTAATTTAAAGCTACGTTCACTTTGTGTCTGCTTTGTTACTGCGTTCTTAGGTTAGCTAATTCGAGGCTACGTTCTTAGTGTGTATATTTAGAGCTACGTTCATACTCTGCCTAATTTAAAGCTACGTTCACTTTGTGTCTGCTTTGTTACTGCGTTCTTACGTTATCTAATTCGAAGCTACGTTCCCAGTGTGTATATTTAGAGCTACGTTCATACTCTGCCTAATTTAAAGCTACGTCCACGTTGTGTCTACTTTGTTACTGCGTTCTTACGTTATCTAATCCGAGGCTACGTTCCCAGTTTGTATATTAAGGGCTACGTTCGTACTCTGTCTAATTTAAAGCTACGTTCAATTTGTGTCTGCTTTGTTACTGCGTTCTTACGTTATCTAATCCGAGGCTACGTTCCCAGTGTGTATATTTAGGGCTACGTTCAAACTCTGTCTAATTTAAAGCTACGTTCACTTTGTGTCTGCTTTGTTACTGCGTTCTTACGTTATCTAGTCCGAGGCTACGTTCCCAGTGTGTATATTTAGGGCTACGTTCATACTCTGTCTAATTTAAAGCTACGTTCACTTTGTGTCTGCTTTGTTACTGCGTTCTTACGTTATCTAATTCGAGGCTACGTTCCCAGTGTGTATATTTAGGGCTACGTTCATACTCTGTCTAATTTAAAGCTACGTTCACTTTGTGTCTGCTTTGTTACTGCGTTCTTACGTTATCTAATCCGAGGCTACGTTCCCAGTGTGTATATTTAGGGCTACGTTCATACTCTGTCTAATTTAAAGCTACGTTCACTTTGTGTCTGCTTTGTTACTGCGTTCTTACGTTATCTAATCCGAGGCTACGTTCCCAGTGTGTATATTTAGGGCTACGTTCATACTCTGTCTAATTTAAAGCTACGTTCACTTTGTGTCTGCTTTGTTACTGCGTTCTTACGTTATCTAATCCGAGGCTACGTTCCCAGTGTGTATATTTAGGGCTACGTTCATACTCTGTCTAATTTAAAGCTACGCTCACTTTGTGTCTGCTTTGTTACTGCGTTCTTACGTTATCTAATCCGAGGCTACGTTCCCAGTGTGTATATTTAGGGCTACGTTCATACTCTGTCTAATTTAAAGCTACGTTCACTTTGTGTCTGCTTTGTTACTGCGTTCTTACGTTATCTAATCCGAGGCTACGTTCCCAGTGTGTATATTTAGGGCTACGTTCATACTCTGTCTAATTTAAAGCTACGTTCATTTTGTGTCTGCTTTGTTACTGCGTTCTTACGTTATCTAATCCGAGGCTACGTTCCCTGTGTGTATATTTAGAGCTACGTTCATACTCTGCCTAATTTAAAGCTACGTTCACTTTGTGTCTGCTTTGTTACTGCGTTCTTACGTTATCTAATCCGAGGCTACGTTCTTAGTGTGTATATTTAGAGCTACGTTCATACTCTGCCTAATTTAAAGCTACGTTCACTTTGTGTCTGCTTTGTTATTGCGTTCTTACGTTATCTAATCCGAGGCTACGTTCCCAGTGTGTATATTTAGGGCTACGTTCAAACTCTGTCTAATTTAAAGCTACGTTCACTTTGTGTCTGCTTTGTTACTGCGTTCTTACGTTATCTAATCCGAGGCTACGTTCCCAGTGTGTATATTTAGGGCTACGTTCATACTCTGTCTAATTTAAAGCTACGTTCACTTTGTGTCTGCTTTGTTACTGCGTTCTTACGTTATCTAATCCGAGGCTACGTTCCCAGTGTGTATATTTAGGGCTACGTTCATACTCTGTCTAATTTAAAGCTACGTTCACTTTGTGTCTGCTTTGTTACTGCGTTCTTACGTTATCTAATCCGAGGCTACGTTCCCAGTGTGTATATTTAGGGCTACGTTCATACTCTGTCTAATTTAAAGCTACGTTCACTTTGTGTCTGCTTTGTTACTGCGTTCTTACGTTATCTAATCCGAGGCTACGTTCCCAGTGTGTATATTTAGGGCTACGTTCATACTCTGTCTAATTTAAAGCTACGTTCACTTTGTGTCTGCTTTGTTACTGCGTTCTTACGTTATCTAATCCGAGGCTACGTTCCCAGTGTGTATATTAAGGCTACGTTCATACTCTGTCTAATTTAAAGCTACGTTCACTTGGTGTCTGCTTTGTTACTGCGATCTTACGTTATCTAATCCGAGGCTACGTTCCCAGTGTGTATATTTAGAGCTACGTTCATACTCTGTCTAATTTAAAGCTACGTTCACTTTGTGTCTGCTTTGTTACTGCGTTCTTACGTTATCTAATCCGAGGCTACGTTCCCAGTGTGTATATTTAGGGCTACGTTCATACTCTGTCTAATTTAAAGCTACGTTCACTTTGTGTCTGCTTTGTTACTGCGTTCTTACGTTATCTAATCCGAGGCTACGTTCCCAGTGTGTATATTTAGGGCTACGTTCATACTCTGCCTAATTTAAAGCTACGTTCACTTTGTGTCTGCTTTGTTACTGCGTTCTTACGTTATCTAATCCGAGGCTACGTTCCCAGTGTGTATATTTAGGGCTACGTTCATACTCTGTCTAATTTAAAGCTACGTTCACTTTGTGTCTGCTTTGTTACTGCGTTCTTACGTTATCTAATCCGAGGCTACGTTCCCAGTGTGTATATTTAGAGCTACGTTCATACTCTGTCTAATTTAAAGCTACGTTCACTTTGTGTTTGTTTGTTACTGCGTTCTTACGTTATCTAATCCGAGGCTACGTTCCCAGTGTGTATATTTAGAGTTACGTTCATACTCTGTCTAATTTAAAGCTACGTTCACTTTGTGTCTGCTTTGTTACTGCGTTCTTACGTTATCTAATCCGAGGCTACGTTCCCAGTGTGTATATTTAGGGCTACGTTCATACTCTGTCTAATTTAAAGCTACGTTCACTTTGTGTCTGCTTTGTTACTGCGTTCTTACGTTATCTAATCCGAGGCTACGTTCCCAGTGTGTATATTTAGGGCTACGTTCATACTCTGTCTAATTTAAAGCTACGTTCACTTTGTGTCTGCTTTGTTACTGCGTTCTTACGTTATCTAACCCGAGGCTACGTTCTTAGTGTGTATATTTAGAGCTACGTTCATACTCTGCCTAATTTAAAGCTACGTTCACTTTGTGTGTGCTTTGTTACTGCGTTCTTAGGATAGCTAATTCAAAGCTACGTTCGTAGTGTGTATATTTAGAGCTACGTTCATACTCTGCCTAATTTAAAGCTACGTTCACTTTGTGTCTGCTTTGTTACTGCGTTCTTACGTTATCTAATCCGAGGCTACGTTCCCAGTGTGTATATTTAGGGCTACGTTCATACTCTGCCTAATTTAAAGCTACGTTCACTTTGTGTCTGCTTTGTTACTGCGTTCTTACGTTATCTAATCCGAGGCTACGTTCCCTGTGTGTATATTTACGGCTACGTTCATACTCTGTCTAATTTAAAGCTACGTTCACTTTGTGTCTGCTTTGTTACTGCGTTCTTACGTTATATAATCCGAGGCTACGTTCCCAGTGTGTATATTTACGGCTACGTTCTTACTCTGTCAAATTTAAAGCTACGTTCACTTTGTGTCAGCTTTGTTACTGCGTTCATACGTTATCTAATCCGAGGCTACGTTCCCAGTGTGTATATTTAGGGCTACGTTCGTACTCTGTCTAATTTAAAGCTACGTTCAATTTGTGTCTGCTTTGTTACTGCGTTCTTACGTTATCTAATCCGAGGCTACGTTCCCAGTGTGTATATTTAGAGCTACGTTCATACTCTGCCTAATTTAAAGCTACGTTCACTTTGTGTCTGCTTTGTTACTGCGTTCTTACGTTATCTAATCCGAGGCTACGTTCTTAGTGTGTATATTTAGAGCTACGTTCATACTCTCCCTAATTTAAAGCTACGTTCACTTTGTGTCTGCTTTGTTACTGCGTTCTTACGTTATCTATTCCGAGGCTACGTTCCCAGTGTGTATATTTAGAGCTACGTTCATACTCTGCCTAATTTAAAGCTACGTTCACTTTGTGTCTGCTTTGTTACTGCGTTCTTAGGTTAGCTAATTCGAGGCTACGTTCTTAGTGTGTATATTTAGAGCTACGTTCATACTCTGCCTAATTTAAAGCTACGTTCACTTTGTGTCTGCTTTGTTACTGCGTTCTTACGTTATCTAATTCGAAGCTACGTTCCCAGTGTGTATATTTAGAGCTACGTTCATACTCTGCCTAATTTAAAGCTACGTCCACGTTGTGTCTACTTTGTTACTGCGTTCTTACGTTATCTAATCCGAGGCTACGTTCCCAGTTTGTATATTAAGGGCTACGTTCGTACTCTGTCTAATTTAAAGCTACGTTCAATTTGTGTCTGCTTTGTTACTGCGTTCTTACGTTATCTAATCCGAGGCTACGTTCCCAGTGTGTATATTTAGGGCTACGTTCAAACTCTGTCTAATTTAAAGCTACGTTCACTTTGTGTCTGCTTTGTTACTGCGTTCTTACGTTATCTAGTCCGAGGCTACGTTCCCAGTGTGTATATTTAGGGCTACGTTCATACTCTGTCTAATTTAAAGCTACGTTCACTTTGTGTCTGCTTTGTTACTGCGTTCTTACGTTATCTAATCCGAGGCTACGTTCCCAGTGTGTATATTTAGGGCTACGTTCATACTCTGTCTAATTTAAAGCTACGTTCACTTTGTGTCTGCTTTGTTACTGCGTTCTTACGTTATCTAATCCGAGGCTACGTTCCCAGTGTGTATATTTAGGGCTACGTTCATACTCTGTCTAATTTAAAGCTACGTTCACTTTGTGTCTGCTTTGTTACTGCGTTCTTACGTTATCTAATCCGAGGCTACGTTCCCAGTGTGTATATTTAGGGCTACGTTCATACTCTGTCTAATTTAAAGCTACGTTCACTTTGTGTCTGCTTTGTTACTGCGTTCTTACGTTATCTAATCCGAGGCTACGTTCTTAGTGTGTATATTTAGAGCTACGTTCATACTCTGAATAATTTAAAGCTACGTTCACTTTGTGTCTGCTTTGTTACTGCGTTCTTAGGTTAGCTAATTCGAGGCTACGTTCTTTGTGTGTATATTTAGAGCTACGTTCATACTCTGCCTAATTTAAAGCTACGTTCACTTTGTGTCTGCTTTGTTACTGCGTTCTTAGGTTAGCTAATTCGAGGCTACGTTCCCAGTGTGTATATTTAGAGCTACGTTCATACTCTGCCTAATTTAAAGCTACGTTCACGTTGTGTCTGCTTTGTTACTGCGTTCTTACGTTATCTAATCCGAGGCTACGTTCCCAGTGTGTATATTTAGGGCTACGTTCATACTCTGTCTAATTTAAAGCTACGTTCACTTTGTGTCTGCTTTGTTACTGCGTTCTTACGTTATCTAATTCGAGGCTACGTTCTTAGTGTGTATATTTAGAGCTACGTTCATACTCTGCCTAATTTAAAGCTACGTTCACTTTGTGTCTGCTTTGTTACTGCGTTCTTACGTTATCTAATCCGAGGCTACGTTCCCAGTGTGTATATTTAGGGCTACGTTCATACTCTGTCTAATTTAAAGCTACATTCACTTTGTGTCTGCTTTGTTACTGCGTTCTTACGTTATCTAATCCGAGGCTACGTTCCCAGTGTGTATATTTAGGGCTACGTTCATACTCTGTCTAATTTAAAGCTACGTTCACTTTGTGTCTGCTTTGTTACTGCGTTCTTACGTTATCTAATCCGAGGCTACGTTCCCAGTGTGTATATTAAGGCTACGTTCATACTCTGTCTAATTTAAAGCTACGTTCACTTGGTGTCTGCTTTGTTACTGCGATCTTACGTTATCTAATCCGAGGCTACGTTCCCAGTGTGTATATTTAGAGCTACGTTCATACTCTGTCTAATTTAAAGCTACGTTCACTTTGTGTCTGCTTTGTTACTGCGTTCTTACGTTATCTAATCCGAGGCTACGTTCCCAGTGTGTATATTTAGGGCTACGTTCATACTCTGTCTAATTTAAAGCTACGTTCACTTTGTGTCTGCTTTGTTACTGCGTTCTTACGTTATCTAATCCGAGGCTACGTTCCCAGTGTGTATATTTAGGGCTACGTTCATACTCTGCCTAATTTAAAGCTACGTTCACTTTGTGTCTGCTTTGTTACTGCGTTCTTACGTTATCTAATCCGAGGCTACGTTCCCAGTGTGTATATTTAGGGCTACGTTCATACTCTGTCTAATTTAAAGCTACGTTCACTTTGTGTCTGCTTTGTTACTGCGTTCTTACGTTATCTAATCCGAGGCTACGTTCCCAGTGTGTATATTTAGAGCTACGTTCATACTCTGTCTAATTTAAAGCTACGTTCACTTTGTGTTTGTTTGTTACTGCGTTCTTACGTTATCTAATCCGAGGCTACGTTCCCAGTGTGTATATTTAGAGTTACGTTCATACTCTGTCTAATTTAAAGCTACGTTCACTTTGTGTCTGCTTTGTTACTGCGTTCTTACGTTATCTAATCCGAGGCTACGTTCCCAGTGTGTATATTTAGGGCTACGTTCATACTCTGTCTAATTTAAAGCTACGTTCACTTTGTGTCTGCTTTGTTACTGCGTTCTTACGTTATCTAATCCGAGGCTACGTTCCCAGTGTGTATATTTAGGGCTACGTTCATACTCTGTCTAATTTAAAGCTACGTTCACTTTGTGTCTGCTTTGTTACTGCGTTCTTACGTTATCTAACCCGAGGCTACGTTCTTAGTGTGTATATTTAGAGCTACGTTCATACTCTGCCTAATTTAAAGCTACGTTCACTTTGTGTGTGCTTTGTTACTGCGTTCTTAGGATAGCTAATTCGAGGCTACGTTCGTAGTGTGTATATTTAGAGCTACGTTCATACTCTGCCTAATTTAAAGCTACGTTCACTTTGTGTCTGCTTTGTTACTGCGTTCTTACGTTATCTAATCCGAGGCTACGTTCCCAGTGTGTATATTTAGGGCTACGTTCATACTCTGCCTAATTTAAAGCTACGTTCACTTTGTGTCTGCTTTGTTACTGCGTTCTTACGTTATCTAATCCGAGGCTACGTTCCCTGTGTGTATATTTACGGCTACGTTCATACTCTGTCTAATTTAAAGCTACGTTCACTTTGTGTCTGCTTTGTTACTGCGTTCTTACGTTATATAATCCGAGGCTACGTTCCCAGTGTGTATATTTACGGCTACGTTCTTACTCTGTCAAATTTAAAGCTACGTTCACTTTGTGTCAGCTTTGTTACTGCGTTCATACGTTATCTAATCCGAGGCTACGTTCCCAGTGTGTATATTTAGGGCTACGTTCGTACTCTGTCTAATTTAAAGCTACGTTCAATTTGTGTCTGCTTTGTTACTGCGTTCTTACGTTATCTAATCCGAGGCTACGTTCCCAGTGTGTATATTTAGAGCTACGTTCATACTCTGCCTAATTTAAAGCTACGTTCACTTTGTGTCTGCTTTGTTACTGCGTTCTTACGTTATCTAATCCGAGGCTACGTTCTTAGTGTGTATATTTAGAGCTACGTTCATACTCTCCCTAATTTAAAGCTACGTTCACTTTGTGTCTGCTTTGTTACTGCGTTCTTACGTTATCTATTCCGAGGCTACGTTCCCAGTGTGTATATTTAGAGCTACGTTCATACTCTGCCTAATTTAAAGCTACGTTCACTTTGTGTCTGCTTTGTTACTGCGTTCTTAGGTTAGCTAATTCGAGGCTACGTTCTTAGTGTGTATATTTAGAGCTACGTTCATACTCTGCCTAATTTAAAGCTACGTTCACTTTGTGTCTGCTTTGTTACTGCGTTCTTACGTTATCTAATTCGAAGCTACGTTCCCAGTGTGTATATTTAGAGCTACGTTCATACTCTGCCTAATTTAAAGCTACGTCCACGTTGTGTCTACTTTGTTACTGCGTTCTTACGTTATCTAATCCGAGGCTACGTTCCCAGTTTGTATATTAAGGGCTACGTTCGTACTCTGTCTAATTTAAAGCTACGTTCAATTTGTGTCTGCTTTGTTACTGCGTTCTTACGTTATCTAATCCGAGGCTACGTTCCCAGTGTGTATATTTAGGGCTACGTTCAAACTCTGTCTAATTTAAAGCTACGTTCACTTTGTGTCTGCTTTGTTACTGCGTTCTTACGTTATCTAGTCCGAGGCTACGTTCCCAGTGTGTATATTTAGGGCTACGTTCATACTCTGTCTAATTTAAAGCTACGTTCACTTTGTGTCTGCTTTGTTACTGCGTTCTTACGTTATCTAATCCGAGGCTACGTTCCCAGTGTGTATATTTAGGGCTACGTTCATACTCTGTCTAATTTAAAGCTACGTTCACTTTGTGTCTGCTTTGTTACTGCGTTCTTACGTTATCTAATCCGAGGCTACGTTCCCAGTGTGTATATTTAGGGCTACGTTCATACTCTGTCTAATTTAAAGCTACGTTCACTTTGTGTCTGCTTTGTTACTGCGTTCTTACGTTATCTAATCCGAGGCTACGTTCCCAGTGTGTATATTTAGGGCTACGTTCATACTCTGTCTAATTTAAAGCTACGTTCACTTTGTGTCTGCTTTGTTACTGCGTTCTTACGTTATCTAATCCGAGGCTACGTTCTTAGTGTGTATATTTAGAGCTACGTTCATACTCTGAATAATTTAAAGCTACGTTCACTTTGTGTCTGCTTTGTTACTGCGTTCTTAGGTTAGCTAATTCGAGGCTACGTTCTTTGTGTGTATATTTAGAGCTACGTTCATACTCTGCCTAATTTAAAGCTACGTTCACTTTGTGTCTGCTTTGTTACTGCGTTCTTAGGTTAGCTAATTCGAGGCTACGTTCCCAGTGTGTATATTTAGAGCTACGTTCATACTCTGCCTAATTTAAAGCTACGTTCACGTTGTGTCTGCTTTGTTACTGCGTTCTTACGTTATCTAATCCGAGGCTACGTTCCCAGTGTGTATATTTAGGGCTACGTTCATACTCTGTCTAATTTAAAGCTACGTTCACTTTGTGTCTGCTTTGTTACTGCGTTCTTACGTTATCTAATTCGAGGCTACGTTCTTAGTGTGTATATTTAGAGCTACGTTCATACTCTGCCTAATTTAAAGCTACGTTCACTTTGTGTCTGCTTTGTTACTGCGTTCTTACGTTATCTAATCCGAGGCTACGTTCCCAGTGTGTATATTTAGGGCTACGTTCATACTCTGTCTAATTTAAAGCTACATTCACTTTGTGTCTGCTTTGTTACTGCGTTCTTACGTTATCTAATCCGAGGCTACGTTCCCAGTGTGTATATTTAGGGCTACGTTCATACTCTGCCTAATTTAAAGCTACGTTCATTTTGTGTCTGCTTTGTTACTGCGTTCTTACGTTATCTAATTCGAGGCTACGTTCTTAGTGTGTATATTTAGAGCTACGTTTCTACTCTGCCTAATTTAAAGCTACGTTCACTTTGTGTCTGCTTTGTTACTGCGTTCATACGTTATCTAATCCGAGGCTACGTTCCCAGTGTGTATATTTAGAGCTACGTTCATACTCTGCCTAATTTAAAGCTACGTTCACTTTGTGTCTGCTTTGTTACTGCGTTCTTACGTTATCTAATCCGAGGCTACGTTCCTAGTGTGTATATTTAGGGCTACGTTCATACGCTGTCTAATTTAAAGCTACGTTCACTTTGTGTCTACTTTGTTACTGCGTTCATACGTTATCTAATCCGAGGCTACGTTCCCAGTGTGTATATTTAGGGCTACGTTCATACTCTGTCTAATTTAAAGCTACGTTCATTTTGTGTCTGCTTTGTTACTGCGTTCTTACGTTATCTAATCCGAGGCTACGTTCCCAGTGTGTATATTTAGAGCTACGTTCATACTCTGCCTAATTTAAAGCTACGTTCACTTTGTGTCTGCTTTGTTACTGCGTTCTTACGTTATCTAATCCGAGGCTACGTTCTTAGTGTGTATATTTAGAGCTACGTTCATACTCTGCCTAATTTAAAGCTACGTTCACTTTGTGTCTGCTTTGTTACTTCGTTCTTAGGTTAGCTAATTCGAGGCTACGTTCTTAGTGTGTATATTTAGAGCTACGTTCATACTCTGCCTAATTTAAAGCTACGTTCACTTTGTGTCTGCTTTGTTACTGCGTTCTTAGGTTATCTAATTCGAAGCTACGTTCCCAGTGTGTATATTTAGAGCTACGTTCATACTCTGCCTAATTTAAAGCTACGTCCACGTTGTGTCTACTTTGTTACTGCGTTCTTACGTTATCTAATGCGAGGCTACGTTCCCAGTTTGTATATTAAGGGCTACGTTCATACTCTGTCTAATTTAAAGCTACGTTCAATTTGTGTCTGCTTTGTTACTGCGTTCTTACGTTATCTAATCCGAGGCTACGTTCCCAGTGTGTATATTTAGGGCTACGTTCAAACTCTGTCTAATTTAAAGCTACGTTCACTTTGTGTCTGCTTTGTTACTGCGTTCTTACGTTATCTAGTCCGAGGCTACGTTCCCAGTGTGTATATTTAGGGCTACGTTCATACTCTGTCTAATTTAAAGCTACGTTCACTTTGTGTCTGCTTTGTTACTGCGTTCTTACGTTATCTAATCCGAGGCTACGTTCCCAGTGTGTATATTTAGGGCTACGTTCATACTCTGTCTAATTTAAAGCTACGTTCACTTTGTGTCTGCTTTGTTACTGCGTTCTTACGTTATCTAATCCGAGGCTACGTTCCCAGTGTGTATATTTAGGGCTACGTTCATACTCTGTCTAATTTAAACTTACGTTCACTTTGTGTCTGCTTTGTTACTGCGTTCTTACGTTATCTAATCCGAGGCTACGTTCCCAGTGTGTATATTTAGGGCTACGTTCATACTCTGTCTAATTTAAAGCTACGTTCACTTTGTGTCTGCTTTGTTACTGCGTTCTTACGTTATCTAATCCGAGGCTACGTTCCCAGTGTGTATATTTAGGGCTACGTTCATACTCTGCCTAATTTAAAGCTACGTTCACTTTGTGTCTGCTTTGTTACTGCGTTCTTACGTTATCTAATTCGAGGCTACGTTCTTAGTGTGTATATTTAGAGCTACGTTCATACTCTGCCTAATTTAAAGCTACGTTCACTTTGTGTCTGCTTTGTTACTGCGTTCTTACGTTATCTAATCCGAGGCTACGTTCCCAGTGTGTATATTTAGGGCTACGTTCATACTCTGTCTAATTTAAAGCTACGTTCACTTTGTGTCTGCTTTGTTACTGCGTTCTTACGTTATCTAATCCGAGGCTACGTTCCCAGTGTGTATATTTAGGGCTAAGTTCATACTCTGCCTAATTTAAAGCTACGTTCATTTTGTGTCTGCTTTGTTACTGCGTTCTTACGTTATCTAATTCGAGGCTACGTTCTTAGTGTGTATATTTAGAGCTACGTTCATACACTGCTTAATTTAAAGCTACGTTCACTTTGTGTCTGCTTTGTTACTGCGTTCTTACGTTATCTAATCCGAGGCTACGTTCCCAGTGTGTATATTTAGAGCTACGTTCATACTCTGCCTAATTTAAAGCTACGTTCACTTTGTGTCTGCTTTGTTACTGCGTTCTTACGTTATCTAATCCGAGGCTACGTTCCCAGTGTGTATATTTAGAGCTACGTTCATACTCTGCCTAATTTAAAGCTACGTTCACTTTGTGTCTGCTTTGTTACTGCGTTCTTACGTTATCTAATCCGAGGCTACGTTCTTAGTGTGTATATTTAGAGCTACGTTCATACTCTGCCTAATTTAAAGCTACGTTCACTTTGTGTCTGCTTTGTTACTTCGTTCTTAGGTTAGCTAATTCGAGGCTACGTTCTTAGTGTGTATATTTAGAGCTACGTTCATACTCTATCTAATTTAAGCTACGTTCACTTTGTGTCTGCTTTGTTACTGCGTTCTTAGGTTAGCTAATTCGAGGCTACGTTCTTAGTGTGTATATTTAGAGCTACGTTCATACTCTGCCTAATTTAAAGCTACGTTCACTTTGTGTCTGCTTTGTTACTGCATTCTTAGGTTAGCTAATTCGAGGCTACGTTCCCAGTGTGTATATTTAGAGCTACGTTCATACTCTGCCTAATTTAAAGCTACGTTCACGTTGTGTCTGCTTTGTTACTGCGTTCTTACGTTATCTAATCCGAGGCTACGTTCCCAGTGTGTATATTTAGGTCTACGTTCATACTCTGTCTAATTTAAAGCTACGTTCACTTTGTGTCTGCTTTGTTACTGCGTTCTTAGGTTAGCTAATTCGAGGCTACGTTCTTAGTGTGTATATTTAGAGCTACGTTCATACTCTGCCTAATTTAAAGCTACGTTCACTTTGTGTCTGCTTTGTTACTGCGTTCTTAGGTTAGCTAATTCGAGGCTACGTTCCCAGTGTGTATATTTAGGGCTACGTTCATACTCTGTCTAATTTAAAGCTACGTTCACTTTGTGTCTGCTTTGTTACTGCGTTCTTACGTTATCTAATCCGAGGCTACGTTCCCAGTGTGTATATTTAGGGCTACGTTCAAACTCTGCCTAATTTAAAGCTACGTTCACTTTGTGTCTGCTTTGTTACTGCGTTCTTACGTTATCTAATCCGAGGCTACGTTCTTAGTGTGTATATTTAGAGCTACGTTCATACTCTGCCTAATTTAAAGCTACGTTCACTTTGTATCTGCTTTGTTACTGCGTTCTTAGGTTAGCTAATTCGAGGCTACGTTCTTAGTTTGTATATTTAGAGCTACGTTCATACTCTGCCTAATTTAAAGCTACGTTCACTTTGTATCTGCTTTGTTACTGCGTTCTTAGGTTAGCTAATTCGAGGCTACTTTCTTAGTGTGTATATTTAGAGCTACGTTCATACTCTGCCTAATTTAAAGCTACGTTCACTTTGTGTCTGCTTTGTTACTGCGTTCTTACGTTATCTAATCCGAGGCTACGTTCCCAGTGTGTATATTTAGAGCTACGTTCATACTCTGCCTAATTTAAAGCTACGTTCACTTTGTATCTGCTTTGTTACTGCGTTCTTAGGTTAGCTAACTCGAGGCTACGTTCTTAGTGTGTATATTTAGAGCTACGTTCATACTCTGCCTAATTTAAAGCTACGTTCACTTTGTGTCTGCTTTGTTACTGCGTTCTTACGTTATCTAATCCGAGGCTACGTTCCCAGTGTGTATATTTAGAGCTACGTTCATACTCTGCCTAATTTAAAGCTACGTTCACGATGTGTCTGCTTTGTTACTGCGTTCTTACGTTATCTAATCCGGGGCTACGTTCCCAGTGTGTATATTAAGGGCTACGTTCATACTCTGTCTAATTTAAAGCTACGTTCATTTTGTGTCTGCTTTGTTACTGCGTTCTTACGTTATCTAATCCGAGGCTACGTTCCCAGTGTGTATATTAAGGGCTTGTATTCCTAATATGTTTAATTAAATTTTTCGTTCGCAGTGTGTCTGGTTAATGGCTACGTTCATACTTTGTCTAATACGAAGCTACGTCCACAATGTGTCTGATTTATGAATACGTACTTACCCTGTGTAATTCAAGACTACGTGCACGGTGTACCTACCATGAGACTTGGTGTGTATCCTGTTTAGTTTAAGAATAAGTTAATAATGTATTATACATTAATGTTAAGGGCCAACCTCCTACTTCAATACTATTTCACAGTGTGTCTAGTTAAAGGCTACGTTCCTACTCTGCCTTAATAAAATCTACGTTAACAGTGTGTCTAGTTTAGTGATAGGTCCATAATTTGTCACAGTTTGTCTAGTTTAAGACTACGTTAACAATGTGTCTCCTTTAAGGCTAAGTTCCTACTTCAATGTCACAGTGTGTCTAGTTAAAGGCTACGTTCCTACTCTGCCTTAATAAAATCTACGTTAACAGTATGTCTAGTTTAGTGATAGGTCCATAATTTGTCACAGTTTGTCTAGTTTAAGACTACGTTAACAATGTGTCTCCTTTAAGGCTAAGTTCCTAGTTCAATTTCACAGTGTGTCTAGTTAAAGGCTACGTTAATACTCTGCCTTAATAAAATCTACATTAACAGTGTGTCTAGTTTAGTGATAGGTCCATAATTTGTCACAGTTTGTCTAGTTTAAGACTACGTTAACCATGTGTCTCCTTTAAGGCTAAGTTCCTACTTCAATTTCACAGTGTGTCTAGTTAAAGGCTATGTTCCTACTCTGTCTTAATAAAATCTACGTTAACAGGGTGTCTAGTTTAGTGATAGGTCCATAATTTGTCACAGTTTGTCTAGTTTAAGACTACGTTAACAATGTGTCTCCTTTAAGGCTAAGTTCCTACTTCAATTTCACAGTGTGTCTAGTTAAAGGCTATGTTCCTACTCTGTCTTAATAAAATCTACGTTAACAGTGTGTCTAGTTTAGTGATAGGTCCATAATTTGTCACAGTTTGTCTAGTTTAAGACTACGTTAGCAATGTGTCTCCTTTAAGGCTAAGTTCCTACTTCAATTTCACAGTGTGTCTAGTTAAAGGCTACGTTCCTACTCTGCCTTAATAAAATCTACGTTAACAGTGTGTCTAGTTTAGTGATAGGTCCATAATTTGTCACAGTTTGTCTAGTTTAAGACTACGTTAACAATGTGTCTCCTTTAAGGCTAAGTTCCTACTTCAATTTCACAGTGTGTCTAGTTAAAGGCTACGTTCCTACTCTGCCTTAATAAAATCTACATTAACAGTGTGTCTAGTTTAGTGATAGGTCCATAATTTGTCACAGTTTGTCTAGTTTAAGACTACGTTAACAATGTGTCTCCTTTAAGGCTAAGTTCCTACTTCAATTTCACAGTGTGTCTAGTTAAAGGCTACGTTCCTACTCTGCCTTAATAAAATCTACGTTAACAGTGTGTCTAGTTTAGTGATAGGTCCATAATTTGTCACAGTTTGTCTAGTTTAAGACTACGTTAGCAATGTGTCTCCTTTAAGGCTAAGTTCCTACTTCAATACTACTTCACAGTGTGTCTAGTTAAAGGCTACGTTCCTACTCTGCCTTAATAAAATCTACGTTAACAGTGTGTCTAGTTTAGTGATAGGTCCATAATTTGTCACAGTTTGTCTAGTTTAAGACTACGTTAACAATGTGTCTCCTTTAAGGCTAAGTTCCTAGTTCAATACTACTTCACAGTGTGTCTAGTTAAAGGATATGTTCCTACTCTGCCAGCTTCGTGGCAAAGTTAATTCTAAGGAGTGATGCTAGAGATAGGAGGCCATTATGATATCGCGTGTGCAGGCTTGCTTTCCTGAAGTAAATCCTCTCTTATGATTGAAGAGAGATGCTTCCCACACTTAACCAAAGCTTTAACATTTCTCTAAAGGTTATGTTGGAATATTTTATTTGGGGCATGTTTTACTAAGTCTTAAAATAAAGCAACGCTTCAATATTCCTTCATATTTTCATTGCTCACACCTAATTAGCCTTGAAACCAGCACAGATGTGTAGGCCTTTTCTATCGCGGCTGCGGTGCTGAATACAGACGGACAGGCAGAATCTGTTGCATAGCTCAAGTTTAAGAGCATCAAGTTTGTCAAAGGGCGCAGACTTGTAGCGAATTGTGAAGCAGTATTTGCATAGCGAGGAGACACGCAACTCGCGGACAGTTGTTTATTGATTGCCTCATACAACAATCGCGAGAATTCAAGATCCGCCGAGAGCAAATAATTCTACCAATCGCCTGCGATTTTTCGAATATACCTCTGTATCGGCTTATTTAAATGTGAATATTTCAGATGATACGTAACCAAGTGATGCTGCCCTTTTCCGTGGCGTTTTGGAGTCCATCAGTAAGATGTTCTTTAACCTAAGGTCACAACGTACCGAATTGTTCGAACGTTTGTCTGAAAGCTGCATCGTGATTTCTAGAGTCTTTCACAAAACTTCATTATTCGAGTGAAAACGTAGTAATTAATAGCAAATTCTTGTTGATCCAAAATAAAACTATCACATTGAGAAACAATTTATTTATAATAGCACTAAACTATACAAAAGACAGCTCCACACGAATGGCCTTTTCGTTATTGCTTTGTCGCATTTCTTATTTAACAAATACATTTGCCACTGTCGCATTTGTCAAGCGTGTGTTTTTTATTCCTATGGGGGGGGGTTGGCCGTCTCATTTAAAACCTCTATTCATTGTTTCCACTTTTATCGCCTCCTGCGTTCAATCCAGACTGTACCTGTACCGAATGTTTTGTCATTGCTTATCTTCGGCTTAGTAGACATTTCCACTCCTCACAGATTCAAACTTTGGCACATCCTTAGAACACTTACACTATAGATTTTTTGTTGATTCTTGCTTACAAAAGGGATTTATTGGCTTTGTAGCATTAAGTTTTCAGTCCACTCATTGCTTCCCGGATTAACGCTTCAAGGCTGTCCACTTTATCTATAAACTTACCACCGCGAAGAATCTCTCGACATTTACTTAGTCATACTTCTGCGATAACGGCAGTATCCAACAATGTCTTCAAGTCGGAACTAAGATTATTATGTTTTCGAAAACCGTAAACATTGTCTTCCGTTTATTAAAAAAATTAGTATTTCTTGATTTTTAATGCATTTTCTTAACGAATATTTTGCTATCGCTACGAACCAATGGAGATGCAATTTCATTATTAATTTTTAGATGAGGTTTCTTTTCAGATATTTAATATCTGTACGTTTTTACCCATTTACTTTCAGGGTCGAAAAATGTGTAAGTTATACTAATTAGTACAGATTATATATATATATATATATATATATATATATATGGATCTGCTACTATTGAATCCACCTTCGCAAATCACCTTATTGACACTAAACACTCATGCAAAAGTATGGAAAATAACATGAGCAACGTCCACGCATGCAAAAGGCCATAAATTAAATACACTAGAACAATATGAAATATATAGACGTACCAACACAGATAAAAATGACACCATAAATGAACAAACACGGCACAGATCACACATACTCTTTGATCACATCAGTTCTAACTTTCGAAAAAATGGTACCGAAGAAGCACAACTGCAGCATTCCTAGCGGCAAAGGATATATATATATATATAGGGCCTATATTAAAACAACATAGGTTATTCAAATACAAGAATATTTATCAATTTATATTCAAAGCTTTTCGTTGGTAAACACTACCAAAATCATCAGGAATGAAAATTACAATGTTGGTACTTATAAAATTGTAATTTTCATTCCTGAAGACGTTGGTACTGTTTACCAACGAAAAGCTTTGAATATAAATTAATAAATATTCTTGTATTTGAATAACCTATGTTGTTTTAAATTACTAAACAAGAAAACTAATTATATATATATATATATATATATATATATATATATATATATATATATATATATGTATATAATATGTATAATATAATATTATGTACAATTTTTAATTTAGTAATTATGTAGGCCTACATAATTATTATTGTACAATTATGTACAATATTATAAACAATATAATATATATATATATATATGTGTGTGTGTGTGTGTGTGTGTGTGTGTGTGTGTGTGTGTGTGTGTGTGTGTGTGTGTGTGTGTGTGTATGTGTATGTGTGTGTGTGTGTGTGTGTGTGTGTGTGTGTGTGTGTGTGTGTGTGTGTGTGTGTGTGTGTGTGTGTGTGTGTGTGTTTTATCTCAAACAATAAAAGTGTGGTGGCTATGTTTACTTAATAACGATAGTGAGATAAGAGCATTTCTGTTTGTCTTTAAGCACAATATAAAACTTAGGCGTATGTATTAAATGTACTTATTATGAAGCAATTTTAGTGAAATCGGTAAGAAAAGCATTAATAATTTCACAAAAAAGAAAACTCTACGAAAAATTAATTAATTAATAAGAATTTTTAATAGTGTGAATAATTAGTGGAAATTCGCATTGGTTATTTAGAACACGACAACATGTCAAATGTACAAGAAAAATGATTCATTAAAAAATCTCTGCTTTTAAAATTGTTTAGTTTTTATTTTTGTTGTAGCTTAAGAAATGAAAAAATTAAAATATAAACCAATCATCAGTTTTTGATTTTCGTGAAATTCAGTACAAAAGCGCGAAAGTATCTCATTAAAGAGTGTTTCTGGCGGCGCGTACGGCCGGACAAATCGGGCACAATTCACACCTGCGCAGGCACGGCATCTCGACGTTGAGCCGTGTGACAGCGGCCCGGCTATTCTTTATTCAGATGTCCGACGCTCTGCGAACCGTTCATATAGTTATTAGCGTGCGGCAGCACAATGCGGTCGGCCTTGCCGAGGGGTTGCCGCGCTCTGAAAACCTTTCCAATCGGTAGAAACCAAAATACCGCACAAAATATCAGTCGGCGAACCGCTTTGTATTAAATATTTGCATCGGGTAAGGCATTCCGGGGCGCATAATGCGATCTCTGCACAGCGCTTCCCACTTGCAAATAATCGTTCCTCTAATTTATAACCGTTGCATTCATATAAACCGTCTGCCTACGCAGTGAATTTCACTCTGTTTCCAAGAGTAAGGCTGAAGTTGAGTTGGCGACTTGATCGCTTGGATGTTAGCTTAATGAAGATTGTCACAAACGATCGCTGGTTTTAGGATCTACATTCTTTAAAATGAGAATAACATAAAGTAATAGGTCATACCATAAAGTGGGACAAATGGTCATACTATACGGTAATCTTTTAACGACTTTAAATATTTACACTTTTAAAGAAACTTGTTGCTATTATTTAGCAGTTATTGTTTTTGAGCTTATGATTTTGAACGTTTTTATATTACTTCCTCTTTTTTGCATTTACAAATATTGTTTCAGAAAAGCACTTAAACAATCGTACTTTATATGGTTAGAGACCATTCAGCCTACCTATCGCTTCCGTATTAGTTTCACAATATTGTCCACAGATATATATGTACAGAGTCAGTCACATTAAAACGCAAAGACATGTATGACTATTAGTGTTGTGGTGAGGTTATTTTGAAAGCTCATATAGGCCTATATGTTGGTAAATCTTAATTCCTGTAAAACCAAAGACTCTCCTTACATATGTCTTGTACAAATTTTCCATCGTTAATAAAATACGTTTTCATTCATCCAATCAAGCTCAAATGCATTTTTTTTCCTATTGTGGATGACAGTTGATTTTATTACAGTTTTTGCAAGTATTTATTCAATAACTAAATTATAAAAATTTGAGGAGTCTAGGTCAGATTCGAACTGAGTATCTTCATGTTCGAAGTCTAGCGCTTTTTGGCGCTGAGAAAACTTTCTATAGCTAGATATGAAACTCTCAAAGATCTATATGAAAAACCTCCATTACCTTCAATTGTTGCCATGGTTACCACACAGTATCATAAATAATGCTCCAGCATTACAATTGAATCAAAAGAATAAAATAAACAAACAAACTGGATTAACGGTATCGAAACTTGCTTCACAAACGGACATTGCAAAAAAATTACTATACAATGCAAACGACGAAAGAAGCGTATAAATACAAACAAATAAAAATAATAGTCCAACACCATATATAGAAAGGAAAATGGAAAATTGTTAAGGAAATTCACTTTCTATTTTGCCACGTAATAATGTTATTCTGACATGTGTACATATTTGTATTACTCCCAGGTAAAAGTCTAAATAGTGAACTCAAAATCTCACCAAAAATTAGTTTTTAATAAACAAACACACCAGTTCACAAAAGACTAGTTTCGACGACGATATCGCCTTCCTCAGTACTTGGGTACTACTGTAGCAGTCAAGCACTGAGGAAGGCGATATCGTCGCCGAAACTCATCTGTTGTGAACTAGTGTGTTTGTTTATTAAAAACTAATTTTTGGTGAGATTTTGAGTTCACTATTTAGACTTTTACCTTTGTGAATAGATCTCACTAGCTACGCCCTAAGTAACTAAATATTTGTATTAGTTGTAATTATAAAATTTTAAAAAACTCAAAGAATTTTTTTTTTATTCAAGTAGGAAACCACTTTCAAAAAATTTTTATTACTTGTTTATGATATTTTATGGGATTAGTTTGTAATAAATTACTTTTAAAATTATAAAATATATCTCTATTATAAGAAAATAAATGATATCT
Organism: Prosapia bicincta; assembly: GCA_036971475.1. Classification (NCBI taxonomy): domain Eukaryota; kingdom Metazoa; phylum Arthropoda; class Insecta; order Hemiptera; family Cercopidae; genus Prosapia; species Prosapia bicincta. Next base: position 217,291,216 of record JBAIZL010000004.1, read on the forward strand.
TTCTACAATTATATTTATTTTGTATTAATCGATTCTACTTGATGTTTTTCAGAATAATGCATTTATGTATTTCTTGTTTGGATTGTTTCCACTGAAACCGCGAAAGCATTACTAACACTTAGCGGATATAATAAGCGTCCGTTTAAATAGGATTTCTGCATAATGTGGCTCGATACATATGGGATTAATTCCAACGGGTCTATCAATATTCATACAGAGGGCGCATTTGCATTTGGTGCCGGCTAATGCTCTATGCTCTATGCCTAATGCTGTTGGAGTGCTTGCATCTACAATCTGCAATGCATTATCAACGCCTCGCATGTTGTGCCATAGAGGCCATTACTATTTTATTAGACTATAATCCACGCATAACCAAATCAAGAGTGCATTGTACTACTGCAAAGAATGCACGCACGCACACCCCAGCAAATTAATATACAATTGAAACCGATGTGTTTGGACAAATTGTGTATTTTTAAATTAGGTTAGGCAATGTGCGATTTGTCCTTAACTATATTTCCGTGTGATTTAATTGTAGGCCTACATATGTTTTCTATGTAAACAAGGAAATAAACTTCCTGCCCTTAGAAGAAACCCACACACCTAACGTTTCTTTAATGTAAAAGAAATAGAAATAATTGTATTTTCTTATTAGTATATAATACTATAGATTCTAATAACAGATAAAATAACAAAGCTTTTTCAAAGTAAGTTTGTTTAGATAAACTTTCAAGGTGTTTATAATTACTATGCCATTTTACATTTATTTTAGATTAATAATAACATTATTATAAACATTTATAAACAGGCTTTTATAGTTTTATAGCGAGTTTTTGAGCATTTTAGATATATTGTACAATTTAAATAGTTATTGAGCTTTTGAACCAATTAAGTTTCAATTTAAGGAAATTTATGAAAAATGCACTAATACTAATGTTTTTGATCGCACACAGCGATTCTCATCTGTGTAGACGCTTTTTGGGGGCGTTGGTGGCGGCAGCAATGTTAGAAACAGATGTTTTAAAATGGGATTAAAATGTGTAAGATATTTTTATTGGTTTGTTCGTTTAATATGTTTTTGTGTGCTTTAAATTTTCGTAATGTTCCAGTGTATTGAGAATTTTTATTGTTAATTTAAATTTAAGGAAATATGATTTTCTATTCCCTAAAAGTGTAACTTTTTTTAAATGTTATATTTTAACGTAATAACAGAATTTATTTTATAAAGAAAAAACAATTTCAAATTTTACTTAGTTTTTAGCTCTAGAATTCATCCGCTTCTAATTTTAGCAGTTTTGCTTTCTTCGCTGGGCTCCCTTCAAATACACGCCAACTGTAGGAACAATAGACAACACGCGTGCGTTCGTACACAAACACACATACATAAACAAATAAACACACATACCACATTCAACAAAACAAATAGTCTATTTCCCTCGCGTAGGCTATATTGTTAGGAAGCTCCTACATTCTGCTGTAGCCTGCAGTCAACTCCATTCAGCTGTACATTTAATGACTTTAAATTATTTACGCTAAAATGTTAATTTTGTAATATAAAGAAGTTAGGTGGTCACACCTAACTTAACCTAACCATAGACAACCAAACTTAACCTAGACAAAACTTAGCTAACCAAACTTAATCTAGGCTGAGCTAACCTAACCATAGTAAACTAAACCTAATCAAAACCTAAACCTAACCTTAGATATCAAAACTTGACCTAGACTAACCTAACTTAACTTTAGCTACCAAACTTGACCTAGACTAGCTTAACCCAACCCTAGCTAACCAAACTTAATCTAGGCTGAGCTAACCTAACCTAACGTAACTTAATCAAGGCTAGCCTAACCTAACCTTAGATATCAAAACTTGACTTAGACTAACCTAACTTAACTTTAGCTACCAAACTTGACCTAGACTAACCTCTAGCTTTAGCTAACCAAACTTAATCTAGGCTGAGCTAACCTAACCTTAGCTCACCAAAGTTAATCTAGGCTAACCTAACCTAACCTTAGATATTCAAACTTGTCCTAGACTAACCTGTTCTAACTTCATCTAACTAAACTTGACCCAGACTAACATAACCTAACCTTAGCAAACCAAACTAAACCTAGGCTGAGCTAACCTAACTTAGCAAACCAAACTTAACTTAGACTAACCTAATCTTAATTTAGTAAATCAAACGTAACTTATGCAAACCTAGTCTAACCTTGAATATTCAAACTTAACCTAGACAAACAAAACTTAACCTTGGCTAACCAAAACATAGCTTAGAATAACCGAATCTAAAATTAGCAAACGAAACCTAACCTAGAGTAATCTTAGCAAAGCTACATTAACCTAACCTAACCTTAGCTAAACAAACTTACCTACACTAACCTAAACTTAACTAATCAAACCTAACCTCTACTAACCTAAACCAAATTTAGTTAACCAAAATTAACCTATACTTACCTAACCTTATCTAACCAAAATTAACCTAGACTAACCTAAACTAAGCTATGCTAGCCTAAGCTAATTTATGCTAAGCTAACATACCCTGACCTACATTTTCTCCGAAGGAGGGAACGCAAAAACCTTTGGCTCAGTTATTAACCTAAGATGTACTCTAATTGAAAAACTTTCAGCAGTCATTAAATAGTTCTCTTTGAATTAAGCGTGATAAATTTTAAAGTATTTTTGTTTAATCACGCCCCGTTCTGACCAGGTGCGTATCCGAATGCATAACAAGAGCTAACGGCAACCACGCCGTCCAGATGACCGCCGCGCTGTTACCTGGGAAGGGTCCACATTTTAGTAGGGTTTTATTGTTTATACAAACGTGTTGAGATAAAGGTTTTGGAGGTATCACTTCTCCTTGAACGCACGTTACGCATATATAGCGATCAATTATTCACGTTCAATGGGGACGAGAAATTGTTGACGATAAATTGTCCCAACCGCCATTGGTCAAGAATGGATTTCTAATTGGTCCCTACTCTCTCTCTGTGAAAACCATAAAATCTCTCTATTTAATAGGGAAATAATTGAGGCGACATGAGAGGCCTGCATTCTTGTTTTAATGCGTTTTTTTTAGGGGATATTGTTTCTCGCTGGGCCTCGGTTATGGAATTTATTTCAAACTTGTTTTAATGTAGAAGAAATAAACATCGCATTTCGGAACAGATGATAATTTTACGGCGCCGTAAATTTTCAAATTTAATGTTTATTTGAATAATAACGTATGATTTCATTTCGACGGAATTCGGAACAGCTTTATTGGACGTTAAAGTTGAGTCGTATGAAAAGTATTTATGGAATTTATAATTCGTAAAAAATATAATACAAAAGATAAGGTGTTTTTATTACACAATCATATTTTGTAATAGTTATAGCGTTTATACTAAGCCTAAACTATGAAGAGTAACTAGATCTTCTTCGTGGGCGTGTCTCTGGTTAATACCTTAACGAGGCCTACATTTTCTTCAAGGATTATGAGCTTTTGGCTAACCTAAGTATGTGCAACACTTTGAATGATCGCTGGCGGCCTAAATTCCCATTGTAAATCACCCAAAATGGCGTTATCTTCGTGCATTGTCTCAACGTCTCTATACAAGCTTCATTAAAGCTTCATATAATCTCAATCAAAACTGTTTTACAGAAGTATAAAGAGTGGGTTATACGGTTATATATTCTTTTGACACTCCTGAACAGGAAAATTGTACGTGGGAAAATCTTCGACTTGGCACCACGCACTAACACATCTATACAGTTGTGTATATCACACATCTATACAACTAGTTTAGCTTAAATGGGCTTAGCTTCAAACGGCAGCAGTTTTAACAATAAATTGAACTCAAACTATTATCAACGCCGAGTTTGTTATTTTATTATTATACAAACAACGTTTCGGTCACATTTTAGGTGACCCTTTACAAACTTTAAAATCTATAAACATAAAACCATAGTTATAATTTCAAAATTAGATACACAATAAATTACAAGTTCAACATCTTTCAACACAATTCCAAACATACGAGCACTGGATAAAACCCCAAAACGCAAAATAACTCCAGTTAGTCAATAGCAATCAGTCACGCGTTCACGTTCATACCAATACTCAACACGTGAGTTTGTAAATATATTTTAACTTTCCTCTTCCGATAAATTAACGCCTTAACCATGTTTAATATTACGTCACATTGCACACCTGACCCCAGATCGTCAGAGAAATAGCGATGCTAAGTTTACAAGCACACAATGAACACAAGAAGCTGTTGCGGTTTGGACGTACCAGCGACACGACATTTCCTAGGCTAGTCGTGATACTTTCGCGTTTCTTAGTTTCAAGAGAACATACACGTTCATTAACCCTACTTGCAATATACATCGCTCATCCCCCAATCTTACGCAGAATAGCAAGTGTGTTCAGAAGCCTAATTTAATTAACGTACAGTTAGCCTAGAATCTTACGAGGTTATAATGCAGTATTACACGCACACTCACACACGCACACCTCATTAACATTCTCTGTTTAAACATTCTCTCTTTAAAGTCAATAAGGAATGACACGAAAAATCAGAAAATAAGTAGTTTCAGAAACAATTTTTTACATCGAATCCAACGTCCTTGTAGTCGCCAGACAAGCAAGAAGACATTTTCATAGGCTGTTGAAGTCTTCCCCTTGAGATTGTCCCTGCTACTTTGGGATTTCTATATCTAAACATCGTTTACGTTCTTCGTTTATTTTAATCACAAGAATAATATTTAAAAATGTCTTTCTGATTTGATAGATGTTTAGATTGTGTGAAAACGCATGCTACCCTCTCACGCATTAATCTCTCTGGAAGCGTGAAACAATGGCCGATAATAGGAGACAGGCTATAGCGTAAAGGAGAACACGATCTCCTCTATGCTGAGCATTATATCTTTATCAGCCCTGAAATAATTGCATTTTAATAATATTATTAAGTAAACATAAATTACTTAATAGTGCAATTACCATTCCTCGCTTCCTCTACATTATACTTGACGCGTTTCGGGATGGTTCCATCATCAAGAAGTATTTTCAGTACTCAAAGTTTATTTTTTCTTTTCTTCAAACAAGTATTCATTCATTACTAAAAATACTTCTTGAGGATGGGAACATTCCAAAACGCGTCACGTATAATTTTTAAAAACCTAGAAAAATGGTTGGTTGGCAAATGTACCAATATATACTTTGAACATCCTATAGTAAGTAAGCAAATGATGGTACTGAATTTTAAAATAAATTATTTATAAGAAATTTAGTCGGGTGAAAAAATTGCGATTAGCTTCGAAATATTAGTATGTTTATAGGCAATGCAGTTTTATTCACGTTATTTCTTATTTTATTTTTGTATATAGGCTATTGACAGATCACAGACAATTTTGCTTTTTTAAACACTCAACGTTTGAAATTTCTTTCCGAAATTCCTTTTCAAGAGCTCAGTTTTAATTAAACCTGGACACGTTGCGTGTTTAAAAAAGCAAAATTATCTGTGATCTGTCATTATACTATATAAAAATATTAATAGTCATTAACAGACATAACTGTATGAAGCAACTGTGGCGTAATGTTTATTTTTAAATAAATAAAACCTCTAAACCACAAATAACATTTATTTAAACCTTATGTACATTTCGATTGCCCAGCAATCATCTTCAGAGGTATTTAAAAAATACAACTAACTAGAGTACTAACTAAGTAGTTAGTTGTATTTTTTAAATACCTCTGAAGATGATTGCTGGGCAATTGAAATGTACATAAGGTTTAAATACATGTTATTTGTGGTTTAGAGGTTTTATTTATTTAAAAATATTAACAGACATATTTTTAAAAATAATTCTTATTTTTAGTTATGTTTTGCTAAATTTTATAAATATCGAAACCTTTACACTTTGGTTTACATTAATATATTTTATCGTTAAATGCTTTCTTTATTAATTTATTTTACCGACAAATATATTTGTCAAAAGTTATTCTTATGTTTTAGATTTTTTTTAACTAAATCTTTAAAAATATTGTTTTTAATTACCATTATTTTCTTTCAGCAAATTTTGGTTTTGTTCGTATCATTACTTCAAGTGAAATTTAATTTTTAATTAGTTTTGTGTAAAACCAAATTTAGACCTTATAATATTGATACTAAATGCTCATTATAAATGCTTTTTAAAACTTAATTTTCAAACATTCCTGCTTTAGTTTCAGCAGCAGGAATAGCAGCCACCTCATGACAACTGCATAATCGAAACCTCCTTCAATAGGACCGAACCTGGTTGAGCGCATCATAATGTATTTTATATTAAAATCAGTATTTTTGTTGTAAGACGAAAAGAAAGCTGCACTGGACCACATCGTGGCCCGGCCATGCCTGAAGCGACTTCAGATTGCTATCAGCCTGACGAGGCCCATTTGTTTCAATGATTGGCTCACAATATAGCTGCAATTCCGCTGCTTACACGTTCCACAGCTGTTTGTACACAGCTATCAGATGCTGAATTAGCTATTTAAATTGGGCGTTGCTGATGCAGGGCAGAAGCTTAATACGCGCAGCAGATCTGACGGACAGATACATGCCCCAAACAGGTGTCTGACGTTACAGTATTGGCATATTAAAACACGCACTTTCTATGTGCGTTCGAATCAGGTTTACCATGATCGGATAATAGGAACTAAACGGTCTGTTTTTATATTGAAGTAGGAAAGCCAGTTTTATTGGTTGAATGGATCCGTCTAAAGGTCCAATGATTTAGAAATGTCTATTCTTTCGGATGGCAGAACGTTATATCTGACGATAAAGAGGTCTTCAGAGATACAGAGAAAACAACAAGGTTTGTTTGAAGGCGACAATTAAATTTAAAGTTTTGGAAAAAAGACAGAAATAACTTCACTTTTCAATACACACAAAACCTTAAATGAAAACAGTCCTACAAAAGGGTTTACGGAAGTAGGAACGATGAAATAATGGGGAAATGAAGAAATAAAGCAATATATAACAAAATAATCTACACAAAATGTGAGAAAAGAACAGACACTGAAATTTATTAAACTTTTAAAAATATTATTAAATGAATAAAAATCAGGTTGAATTTGGTCATTTTTTCCCCTCTCTAGGTAATCGATATTGGTAACAAAATTATACTTGTAACATAAAGTTTACATATAACTTAAAACATTTTCTGATGAACGAACAATGTAATAACATTGGGGATGAGACCTCAAAATCAAAAATTAAAAAAAGACCAAAATAACTATAAATTTAACACGAAATGTTTTAAAATCTCATAAAAAACAGCAAGATGTACTACATTATTATATAGCTACAAAATTCCCGGATAGGATAGATTTGGTTATAAAAAAAAACAAAGTCCGCTAAGAGTGCAACTTGTTAAATGAAATGGCCTTTATTTTCGTATAAGATGTGTTTTGCACAGCTGCACAGAATAAAGAGGCCTTGTTTAACGCTTTCAACTGTTTACCACGTACATTAGCAATCATTCCTTTACAAACCAGATTCTTATAGCTGTATTTTATTGTAGTTAGCATACTATTCTGTTATATAATAAAACGTGATTTAAAACGTTTTGTGAACAATATAAAGTAAACTTTTTGTCTTTCTTTAAATTTGTTTTTTGGAGAATAATAATGATTATTAATGCACGAGGTAAACAGTTGAAACGTTATCCACGGTCTCCATGTTCCGCACAGCGATGCAGATATGTATACGTAAAGGGAGGCAACTTCACTTGCCAACCGTCTTGTCTCTTACCAGAATTACCGCCTGTATCGATTACATGCAGGAAAGAAATAACCACCTAAATTTTATTTCATCGTTTTGGTATGAAAACATATCTTTAGACAATTTTAAGGTATTTTCATATTTTGCATTTTTGTTTTCTACCATTTCGTATATTATTTTTATTTGTAATACTTTCTTCCTTCATTTTCCTATTATTCTTTCGTTTCTACTTTGTATTATTGTCAACTCTTGTCTGTTCCATTTTAGAACTCCATATTGTAATATAATCTTCTCCAGGAGACGGCTAGCATTTTTCTACCCTTCCACGTAAAGCTCTGGATAATTGCAACATAGCCAAGAGCCTAGGCCAATAAATCTTAGGTAACTCTTTCTGTTTAGGTAAAATTACTACTTTACTGGAATCCAGATTTGACAAACAGAACAATGTTAATTCTGCAACATGTGAAAGATATTTAATATTGTGTTAGGTTTAGTTGTACCTTTTATCTGCTTTGAACTATGTAAACAAGCCCCCAAACCAGAGAACTATTTTCTCTGGTTTCTCTATCAGCCCCCAAATACAAAATTGTCTCATGTAAAATAATTTTATTAAATATCAATATAATATTATACTCCTAATTATTCTCCCGGACCAAATTACTTGAGCAAAGTATTTTAAATCTTTTGACAAAATTAGTTTATAAATTTATCAAGCTCAACTAAGACTCAAGAGTTTTATATTAAATCCGAAAATTATTTCAGACGAGGCGTAAAGAGAAGGCGAGAATTCTATGTTGCCTTTAGATACAACTTTATAACTTTCAAATATTAATTCAATGAACTATCAATTTCAAAAATACTTCGATTTGTTTAAAATGCACCAACATGTCGAAGAATGACTTAGCCATAGAATTATTCACTTGTAAAATACAAAAATGGTCAATTATTTTTGTTAATTTCAAGTTTTAAAAATATGAATTTGAGCTTCAAAATTAAAATAATAATTAGGACACATTTATTAACAATGAATAATTTTATTAAACAAACGGTCTCAAACACAATGTGTTATAACAAGTAATAACAGTAAAGGGTTAGCTTTGTGAAAGGAACGAATGTAATGAGACGCATCAGCAAGTAAGCAATTACGTATTCACTTGGTTGAGTATTTTTAAAATTAGTAAGTAATAACACTTGTTATTATTGGACTAGTGTTATTCAGGGAATAACAAGTAATAACAGTAGAGAGTTAGCTTTGTGAAAGGAACGAATGTAATGAGACGCATCAGCAAGTAAGCAATTACGTATTCACTTGGTTGAGTATTTTTAAAATTAGTAAGTAATAACACTTGTTATTATTGGACTAGTGTTATTCAGGGAATAACAAGTAATAACAGTAGAGGGTTAGCTTTGTGACAGGAACGAATGTAATGAGACGCGTCAGCAAGTAAGCAATTACGTATTCACTTGGTTGAGTATTTTTAAAATTAGTAAGTAATAACACTTGTTATTATTGGACTAGTGTTATTCAGGGAATAACAAGTAATAACAGTAGAGGGTTAGCTTTGTGACAGGAACGAATGTAATGAGACGCGTCAGCAAGTAAGCAATTACGTACTCACTTGGTTGAGTATTTTTAAAATTAGTAAGTAATAACACTTGTTATTATTGGACTAGTGTTATTCAGGGAATAACAAGTAATAACAGTAGAGGGTTAGCTTTGTGACAGGAACGAATGTAATGAGACGCGTCAGCAAGTAAGCAATTACGTACTCACTTGGTTGAGTATTTTTAAAATTAGTAAGTAATAACACTTGTTATTATTGGACTAGTGTTATTCAGGGAATAACAAGTAATAACAGTAGAGGGTTAGCTTTGTGACAGGAACGAATGTAATGAGACGCGTCAGCAAGTAAGCAATTACGTATTCACTTGGTTGAGTATTTTTAAAATTAGTAAGTAATAACACTTGTTATTATTGGACTAGTGTTATTCAGGGAATAACAAGTAATAACAGTAGAGGGTTAGCTTTGTGAAAGGAACGAATGTAATGAGACGCGTCAGCAAGTAAGCAATTACGTATTCACTTGGTTGAGTATTTTTGAAATTAGTAAGTAATAACACTTGTTATTATTGGACTAGTGTTATTCAGGGAATAACAAGTAATAACAGTAGATGGTTAGCTTTGTGACAGGAACGAATGTAATGAGACGCGTCAGCAAGTAAGCAATTACGTATTCACTTGGGTGAGTATTTTTAAAATTAGTAAGTAATAACACTTATTATTGGACTAGTGTTATTCAGGGAATAACAAGTAATAACAGTAGAGGGTTAGCTTTGTGACAGGAACGAATGTAATGAGACGCGTCAGCAAGTAAGCAATTACGTATTCACTTGGTTGAGTATTTTTAAAATTAGTAAGTAATAACACTTGTTATTATTGGACTAGTGTTATTCAGGGAATAACAAGTAATAACAGTAGAGGGTTAGCTTTGTGACAGGAACGAATGTAATGAGACGCGTCAGCAAGTAAGCAATTACGTATTCACTTGGTTGAGTATTTTTAAAATTAGTAAGTAATAACACTTATTATTGGACTAGTGTTATTCAGGGAATAACAAGTAATAACAGTAGAGGGTTAGCTTTGTGACAGGAACGAATGTAATGAGACGCGTCAGCAAGTAAGCAATTACGTATTCACTTGGTTGAGTATTTTTAAAATTAGTAAGTAATAACACTTGTTATTATTGGACTAGTGTTATTCAGGGAATAACAAGTAATATAAACAAACATGTTTCTAAGTCAAATCCTACTTAGGCCAGCAAAGAAGACCTTTAGTTACTTTTTATTAAATAATTACACTTAATATAAAGTAACATAACGTATGCGTTAAAACAGCTGTTCTACCACATAACCTATAACATAAAATTAGCGGTTTTATGAAATCATATGTTATCACTCATTTCAAAATACAAATTAGACCAGATTTTTTGTTAACTAAAGGTTGTTAAATTGTTAACTTACACTGGCGTTTTTGTCTTACGAATTCTTCAGCTCCATATTTTTGCCGCTAGGATTGCTGCATTTGTGATTTTTTGGTACCAATAAAAACATTTTGAAAGTTAGAAGTGATGTGATCGAAGAGTATGTGAGATCTGTGCCGTGTTTGTTCATATTGGATGTCATTTTTATGTGTGTTGCTATGTCTATATATTTCATATTGTTCTAGTGTGTTTAATTTATGGCCTTTGTTGCATGTTTGGAGGAAGCTCATGTTATTTTCCATACTTTTGCATGAGTGTTTAGTGTCCATGAGCTGATTTGCGAAGGTGGATTCAATAGTAGTGTGCAGTGCGCTTTTGTGTTCTTTATATCTTTCGACGAAAGATCTGACTGTTTGTCCAATATAGAACTTATTGCAGTTGTTGCATTTTAGTTTGTATACTCCTGGGTTATTGTATGTGTTGGTATTGTTATTAGTGCTGTGTCTGATAGCCGTTTGGCTTTTCAGCTGTTGTTCTGTTACCTACATTGTGTCCTGCTTTTTTGAATTGCTGTGCTATTTTATTTGTGAGTTTGTTTATATATCAGAGGGTGATGAATTTGTTTGTGTTCTTGTTTCTGTTGTTTGTGTTGTTACTGTTCTTGTTGAGTATTTTTCTGTGTAGTTTATCTATTAAATAATTGTCATATCGGTTTTTGTGATAATATCAAATTGTAATAAGTAATTAACTATCAGCTCGTCATGAACAGCAACAAGATTTCGATATTCAAAATACAAATGTATACGGAGTACAATATTGCAATTATAATAAATGAACAATAATCCTTGCTACAAATGTTTAAATACTCCTGTCGTACATTTCTCTAACACTGTTAGCATCATCAGTAGGTTGCAAATATACTGGTGTATTATAGTATCTTTGTAACCTTCTGATAATGTTCATTTACTTATTCAAGACAAATGGGACGAAATAACTATATTGCATAGCTTGCCCCTTTTGGGAAAGGTTTTTCACCCATATAAAAATAAAATTAATTCATTAAATTTAATTAATGAATTAATATTTTTAAAAACTGTGTTAAGACAACAAGTGCCATCCACTACAAGTTTTAAAAAAATCTATTTGAACTTGAGTGGAAGAATAAAAAGTATTTTATCAACAATTGAAAATTTGAACAAGATAAGTTATACTTATATAGAGAGTGTGAAATAAAAGAAGGATTCGAAAAATTCGATCATAATCTATATAGCTAAGATAAAACGAATAATGTCAATGAAATAATTGTTTGTTATGTTTGCGTTTATAGTTTGTATTTGACTCTTCTTGTTAATGGTTTTAATTACTACTCCAATTTATTATTTAGAACATAGGAGAATACCTTCTTTACAGTAGCCTATGATAACGTATTAACAGAATCCACTGACAGCATTCCACGCAACCATTAGGGTCAATTTATTTTGCCTACAATAAATCTATACAGATTTCGAAACCAGTTTCCAACACATAAAAGACAAAATAATCAAAAGGAGCTTCTACAGTGACGTTTTTTGTTCCCTCTATTTGAATAACCCTTGGGCCCTACGCTAGGTGTTCGATTATTGGCCTTTACTATAAAAACAGTTTTTATTTGATGACGGTTGTGATTTTTTAAGTCGCTTGTGAGGTCCTTATTAACATACCCATAATTTGGTCGGCCATTTTGTTTTCATTTCTCGTTAATGTAGGCTTGTTACTGAATGTAGCTGAAGATGTACAATTACATATTCATATAATAAGTTACACCCATTCGCGCTACTTCACACGCTAGGGAATTGCTCGGAGTCTAGTTGGTGAAGACATATTCACAGGAAGTTGCGGAGTTACGCTCGCGCACGTACATGTAATATACGAACTGCGTATTCTATTCTATAATCAAATAAATTGAAAACTAACCTCGAGTTGAATCTAGTTATGTAAGAGTTAATTCTTGTGATGTAATTTCGGATTTAAGTCACTATCAGGTCGGTAGTGAGTTGCAAACTGTTCAACACTATAAATAGATGCAATAAAATAATAAACACTTAGTAACACAAATATTAAAGTTCAAAACTTTAAAAACTTGTGACTTGTATACTTTGTTTTATTTGGCACACGAAAGTTCGTCCCAAGGTGTAGGCCCTATTTGTGTAACAGCTTTTAATGATATGGTTTGCTAAACTTTATAAATAGGTAAAATAAGTACGTTCAAAGGGCTATAAATAAATATTGATTTAAATTCTAAAAATAAATTACAATGCTGCTACTAAATTTGTTTATTTCGGGGCAGAGAACATATTTAAGATGACTCCTAAAGGTGCATAAAAGTGAAGTAAGCCTTCCAAGTGGCTGCCTTTAACTACCAATAGAATGACAGGGTTCGACAAAGGAGAGTGATCAAGGTGAATACAAGATCGATTTGAGTCTAATAATTCCGAATACTAGTACATAGTATCAATAACCATATACGTATAGATACACCTAGAGCAATCCAACTTGCTACACCCGTACATGTAAAGAAAAAGCTTCTGATATTCATATCAGAGAATTTTTAATACAATTTTTTTGATTGAAAGCAATCAGTTATTATTGATAAAAGGTGTTTTCTGCATTAAATTGAAAGTATTTTAATAGGTAAATCATTACATGTTATTTTGCGTCTCACTTACTTTTTAAAATACTAGCTTCAGTTTGATTAACAAAGATTATTTGTTTTGCTTTCCCCCTTGTTGTGTTTGTTTGATTGTTAGTAAAGCCATTAGTTTCAACAACTTTAGAAGTACCCAGTTCTAGTTGGGATGGTTTGATTGTTAACAAAGCTGTTAGTATCGACAACAATATAAGTTTCCTGTTCTGGTTGGGATGGTTTGAATGTTAACAAAGCTGTTAGTATCGACAACAATAGAAGTTTCCTGTTCTGGTTGGGATGGTTTGAATTTAAATAAAGCCGTTAGTATCGACAACAATAGAAGTTTCCTGTTCTGGTTGGGATGGTTTGAATTTAAATAAAGCCGTTAGTACCGACAACAATAGAAGTTTCCTGTTCTGGTTGGGATGGTTTGAATGTTAATACAGCCGTTAGTATCGACAACAATATAAGTTTCCGGTTCTAGTTGGGATGATTCGAATTTAAATAAAGCCGTTAGTATCGACAACAATAGAAGTTTCCTGTTCTGGTTGGGATGGTTTGAATGTTAATACAGCCGTTAGTACAGCCAACAATATAAGTTTCCTGTTCTGGTTGGGATGGTTTGAATTTAAATAAAGCCGTTAGTATCGACAACAATAGAAGTTTCCTGTTCTGGTTGGGATGGTTTGAATTTAAATAAAGCCGTTAGTACCGACAACAATAGAAGTTTCCTGTTCTGGTTGGGATGGTTTGAATGTTAATACAGCCGTTAGTATCGACAACAATAGAAGTTTCCTGTTCTGGTTGGGATGGTTTGAATGTTAACAAAGCTGTTAGTATCGACAACAATAGAAGTTTCCTGTTCTGGTTGGGATGGTTTGAATTTAAATAAAGCCGTTAGTATCGACAACAATAGAAGTTTCCTGTTCTGGTTGGGATGGTTTGAATTTAAATAAAGCCGTTAGTACCGACAACAATAGAAGTTTCCTGTTCTGGTTGGGATGGTTTGAATGTTAATACAGCCGTTAGTATCGACAACAATATAAGTTTCCGGTTCTAGTTGGGATGATTTGAATTTAAATAAAGCCGTTAGTATCGACAACAATAGAAGTTTCCTGTTCTGGTTGGGATGGTTTGAATGTTAATACAGCCGTTAGTACAGTCAACAATATAAGTTTCCGGTTCTAGTTGGGATGATTTGAATTTAAATAAAGCCGTTAGTACCGACAACAATAGAAGTTTCCTGTTCTGGTTAAAATGGTTTGATTTAGCCAATTGTTTAGTTTAATTGTTATTGTTGTTAAACCTAATGGTTTGAATCATTATTGTTTAATTTACTATTATCTATCGAAACACAATGAAGAAAACATTTCTGCTCAAATATGCTATCATGATAGGCATTATTATTAAGCAGTAACATACAGTCTTTCTTGAAATAATAATGCTATGATTACGTAACATCATAGAATAATTATTTTAAAATTTCTTTTGTCATCCTGTCAACGTTTCTACAAAATGTTGTTTATATCATGTAAATGATTTATTACTAAAAAGGAAGTACTCTGTTGATGATATTTATTTAGCGTTATACATTTAAAGTAAATTTTCCCAGAAATATGAAAATATAGGTAAAAATTACAAATAATTCTGCGCCTAATACACCTTGTGCACCTTGCTGCAACACGGAGTGGGAGGTGTAAAATAGTTGCATTAATTAATAGCCTGCTTTAGATTAAGAAAGTTGCCTGCGAAGTTAGACCATAACCATACATCACCTGCTAGTGTTGTTGGCAATTACCTTTAGTGTTGGAGGTTAATTTAAATAGTTATAATGAGCCATGAAACTCTTCGTGCTAAAACAAAATGGAGACGTACGGCGGGGCCATCATTGGACTATAAAATACGGGCAAGGTAATTAAATCGCTTGTATAGTAATATATACCGGGGAAACAGGTCAAAGGGCTGTGCACGACGCCGTGACGTCATTGCGAAGAGGGAGTTAAAAATCGCGTTTTAATAACAACTTAGGCTAATTTGGACCACTTTAGGCGCTTATAGTATATTCCATTTTGCTAAAATATATAACTATTCAAGTTTATTTTCATAATATTTTTTACTTTCGTGTTTTAATGTATTTCTTTTATTAGGCCTTTTATTCAAGAAATACATTATACCTTTTATTTGGTTTTGTATTTCTTTTTCTAATAATATAAACCTTAATTTTTATACTTCTATTGTTTTATATTTTACTTATTCTCTATAGACCCTAAATATAATTTATATAGTTACTTTATTATTTAACTAACATAATTAATTTTTAATTATACAATAATTAATTGAATTCAATATTAATTAGTTTGATTAATAATATAAGAATATTGTATCAACAAGTTTTAAAATAAATAGATATATTAGGTTTTCATCAGGGAAAAAATTTTTAAAGCCTAATACATTTTCGTAATTTTATACTATAAAGGTGAGAGAAGTAGGGCCCAATAATAAACTAATTGGTCTAATCGTGGAGAATGTAACTAGGCGAGCGGCTTCTTCAAAACGTTCCTTGAGAAAGACCTTACAACATTTCTTAATAAAACATTCTAATCTGAGTGAGGGGGGCCATGCGCATAACCAATAAAATTGCAAAATTTTCCTACCATTCTGTTTAACGAAAATTTTACTTCATCGCTGCTCGTTAATAAAATTGTTACAAATTTTTAGGAAATAAACAACTATTAGTTCCAAATAAAATTATATCTGCCGAACCCTTATTATTATTTAAAAACCAAATGGCCGTTTTTTAATTTTCTTGTTTATCAAATGAAAAAAATGTTTACAAATTTTGGATTCCGCATTTTATTCAATGTAACATTAAAGTTGAAAACTCCTAGTCTTTGTAGAATGTTTTAAATCTGTTGCGTTCAACGACTGACAGGTTGCAATATTAATGTAGAAAACCACCGATTGCTAAGGGTCATATTTTGGGGGATTAAGCATCTCGATAAATGTTTTGTTTTTTAATTTCATTTTATTTTTGGAACGTGGAACCACCAACCATTATTGCTAAACATATCGAAACAAATGTCCAGATAATACTTCGGCGATGTGAAATCATGTCTAATATTTTATTCCGGTTTCTTATCTGCTTTAGTTCCTTTTTTATTTTTGTTAACTGGAAGTATTTAAATAAAATTTTAAAACCCCTTTGGTAGTTACTCATATATTTTTGGTTCTAACAATATATATTTTTGGTTCTGACAATATATATTTAAAAGTATGTAGAATACTCTAGTCTCCTGCTTTTTTAACTAAGTGATCTCTCATTAATTTGACGTGTTTCGAATATCGTGAATCTACCAGAACTACACAGGCAACTTTGATGGGGTAAGTCCAATACGTGTCAAATTCCTAGATGGCGTTGTTATTAACAATATTATTTGGTTTTGAGAAAAAAAACCAACTTTGGGTAGACGTAGCTTGTACTATAATTTAAGGCTTTATTTTTCTCAAAGGTGTTAATAGTTTGGGGAAACATTTTCTCTCTTTTGGACTGCGATATTAAACCACCTTGGGATTTGGGGCTATAATATTTAACATATTTTGGCGGAGGCAGAAGGATATTAAACCACTTTTGGCGAAAGGGTTAAAATATTAGACCCTTTAGCAGCGGAACTAAAAATAGTTAGTCAAGACTATAATATTATTCCACTTGTGAATGGGGAGGGGGTTGATATTAAACCGCCTTTGGATTTGGGACTGAGGTGTTATTTGGTACTAGGATGCCAAACCACTTTTGGCGGTGAAAGTGGTATATTAAAACTGTTTCGGTGGTAAGAGTATGATATTAAACCACTGCTGGATTTAGTACTAGAATGTTAAAACACATTTGGCGGCGGGAGTAGGATATTAAACCACTTTCGGTGAAGGGACTATGATATTAAACCGCTTTTGGATATGAGACTATGAGATTAAATCACCTTTGGATATGAGACTATGATATTATACCACTTTCGGTGACGGAGCTAAGATACTAAACCACTTTTGTCCGCGGGACTATGATATTATACCGCTTCCGGTGCGGGACTATGATATTAAACCACCTTTGGATATGAGACTATGATATTAAACCACCTTTGGATATGAGGCTATGATATTAAACCATTTTTGGATTTGGGACTATGATATTAAACCACCTTTGGATATGAGACTTTGAGATTAAACCCCATTTGGATATGAAACTATGATATTAAACCACCTTTGGATATGAGGCTATGATATTAAACCACCTTTGGATATGAGACTATGAGATTAAACCCCATTTGGATATGAAACTATGATATTAAACCACCTTTGGATATGAGACGTTGATATTAAACCACCTTTGGATTTGGGATTATGAGATTAAACCACCTTTGGATATGAGACTATGATATTAAACCGCCTTTGGATTTGGGACTATGAGATTAAACCAATTTGGATATGAGACAATGATATTAAACCCCCTTTGGATTTGGGACTATGAGATTAAACCCCCTTTGGATTTGAGACTATGATATTAAACCACATTTAGATTTGGGACTATAAGATTAAACCACCTTTGGATATGAGACTATGATATTAAACTACCTTTGGATTTGGGACAAGGATATTAAACCACTTTCGGATATGAGACAAGGATATTAAACCACTTTTGGATATGAGACTGTGAGATTAAACCACCTTTGGATTTGATACTATGAGATTAAACTCCCTTTGGATATGAGACTATGATATTAAACCACATTTGGATTTGGGACTATGAGATTAAACCACCTTTGAATATGAGACGTTGATATTAAACCACCTTTGGATTTGGGACAAGGATATTAAACCACCTTTGTATTTGGGACAAGGATATTAAACCACCTTTGGATTTGGGACAAGGATATTAAACCACTTTTGGATATGAGACAAGAATATTAAACCACTTTTGGATATGAGACTATGAGATTAAACTACCATTGGATTTGAGACAAGGATATTAAACCACTTTTGGATATGAGACAAGGATATTAAACCAATTTGGATATGAGATAATGATATTAAACCACATTTGGATATGAGACGTTGATATTAAACCACCTTTGGATATGAGACGTTGATATTAAACTACATTAGATTTGGTACTATGAGATTAAACCCCCTTTGGATATGAGACTATGATATTAATCCATCTTTGGATTTGGGACTATGAGATTAAACCACCTTTGGTTATGAGACTATGAGATTAAACCACCTTGGGTTTAGAACTATGATATTAAACCGCCTTTGGATATGGGACAAGGATATTAAACCTCCTTTGGACATGGGACAAGGATATTAAACCACCTTTGGATTTGGGACAAGGATATTAAACCCCCTTTGGATATGGGACAAGGATATTAAACCACCTTTGGATTTGGGACAAGGATATTAAACCACCTTTGGATTTGGGACAAGGATATTAAACCACTTTTGGATATGAGACAAGGATATTAAACCACTTTTGGATAGGTGACTATGATATTAAACCGCCTTTGGATTTGGGACTATAATATTAAACCGCTTTTGGATATGAGACTATGATATTAAACCACCTTTGGATATGAGACGTTGATATTAAACCACCTTTGTATATGAGGCGTTGATATTAAACCACCTTTGTATTTGGGACTATGATATTAAACCATTTTTGGATTTGGGACAAGGAATTAAACCACTTTTGGATATGGGACTATAAGATTAAACCGCCTTCGGATTTGGGACAAGGATATTACACCGGTGAAAGCGTAGACAACGGTGCAGTTTCAGTAAACGTTATGTCAATAGAAATGTATATAACTTTGTATTACCCTGTAACGTTGGAGCTTAGCAACGGAAATCAATCCGTCTCTCAAACGAAGCAGCCGCACGTAGGAGCCCCAAATGTTTTGCCTGAGCAATCAATTTAAGTTGAATCCACGCCCGTTTGTAAACTGTGGTTAAAATTGTTCAGTTTAATCTTACAAATATTAACATAATGTTGACAACGCGGGCTTACCTCAGGTTTACTGTTTTTTAAATTTTAGAGGCATTGTTGTTTGTTACGTCATTTGTTGTGTTGTCCTGTGTCATTTCTTGTTCTGCAGTTACTTAGAGTTTCACAACTATGCTATCACGATTCTTTGCTCTTGTCACATTGTAGATAGCTTTGTTATTGTGTTGTGTGTATCAAGTGTTTATTGAAAGAGAGTTATTTTGTTTTATGAATCTCTCAACTTTTCTTCGTTGTGCGTTACTCCAATATTTTGTGTTACGTTTCGTTTCGATTAGGTTTGTGTTGCATCGTGTACAGTTATGTGTTGTATTTCGATATGTTGCGTTACTCTAAATAATGTTATCCTATATCATGTTGAGCTGCTTGCATTATTTTGCTTCTTGTTGTCATCGTGTTTTGTCGGGTATTACACTGTTGCATTGTTTTAACGTAGGGAATGGATTTATTTTGTGTGCAGTATCTGTGTCGGAGTTTTACTGTGTTGTTTTTACTACATTGTGTTGCGCCATAATTTGAAATTTTCATTAGTTCCTGTGTTTAGTTCATTAGTTTTATATTTTTATATATGACGTGATTTGAAATGCTGTTCTGCTTTGTGACATTGTAAGTGCTGTTTTCTATTCTGTCTTGTATTGCGTCAATTTTTTTATTTATTTCGTGATTAACGAAGAGTTGCATTGTTTGAGTTTTAATTTGCTGTTTTCTTGCTTTCTTTTGTTCTATGGTAACTGTAGTATCTATGGAAAACTATGCCCGCGGTGTTTACTGAATTAATTTTCTAAAGTAATATATTATAAAAACAATTCGCGTAGCGGACGAAAAGTGAAGAACATTTACTACTAAAATGGAAAAAAATTACATCTTAAAATTTACTACAATATTTTTAAAGACAAGTTGAAGCCTTGGTTTATTTAGGTCTAGATATTACAGTCGATAACATGAATACGAACTCACCTAGAATAAATTGCAGACGACTTACCGAAAGAACAAAATACTAAATGAGAGAAACAATCACACCTGGTGCGTGAGAGAGAGAGATAGATAGAAAGATAGAGAGAGAGAGACAGATAAAGAATAGCATTTTTCAAATGCTCTATCTAAATTACAGGAAACAATAGGCGCTTAACACAAAGGGCGTCCGTGCGGGAACCGTTTCTACGCCATTTGCCAAACACTCTTCAAACTTAAAAACTCGATCTTCCGGGTGCCAGCTTGATCAGAGAACGACAGCTTGAAGAATGTTAAGCGAACGACATAATTATAAACAGTTTCCAAGATACGATCGCCGAGATAATGTTTCGCTTTTTACTAAAGAGTTCCTGGGGCTTAGCGATATGTATATCCGTATCGCTGAAATAATAAACTGCTTTTGGATTTTTTTACATTTTATTGTTATTACATAGCTAACATAACTAAAACGTATTCAGCCTTGCCACAAGGTAAAAACTTGTCACGTCTAATTGGAAATATCTCACGATACAATACATAATGTTTTTTTTTTACAGCTAGCGGCGGCATCTACAGGAATGCGTACAAAGTTGTATTTTAAAATGGTCTTTATTAAAAAAAGAAAAAAATAATATCGGAGAGTTGGAGGGGGGACAGCATCTATTGGCGGTATAAGCAATTGTCCAAAGTAGGCCTATAAATTAAGATCGGACATGAAGCTATGCTGGTAAGTGTTGGACATCTTGTTCCTTCAGACGACATTCGCCTCACATTGACGGCGCATCAGTCACTCGATATCTCTTAAAGTTTTTGTCAAAACCCAGCCTCATAGCTGAGTTTGGAGAGTTTAATGTTAAAGCAGGAAAAAGGTATAACAAAATGTAAAATTATTGCGTTTTGCAAGCATTGATCTAAACTATAAAAGTATTATTTCAACCAACACTTTGTGCAATGTTTGAAATGGACTCATTGCTAACTAACTAAAATATCTCGAAGAAAGTTTCAAAAAGAGCATTAAAACAGGTGTAAAAGAAATTTTAAAATAATAAATACGTTTTTAGTTTTGATAGACCATTCAACGATCTAAATTAAATGTCATCTAGTATTCGGCGCTCTCTCTCTCTCTCTCTGTCTATCTTTCTGTTTTCCTTTCTCTCTCTCTCTCTCGCTCTCCCTCTCTCCTCTCTCTCTCTCCTTTCTCTCTCTCTCTCTCTCTCTCTCTCTCTCTCTCTCTCTCTCTCTCTCTCTCTCTCTCTGATCCGTTCTTTCATGAAATAAAATGACAACAATGTAGACTAAGCGTACGAATTTCAGAAAGATTTTAATTTTCTTAAAAATATTTGTTTCATAGACTCAAATTCTGCTACGAATTTTAATATTTGTCTATATATTTAAAAATCTGACCAATACAAATAACTTTTTTGACCGTTAGCAAACAATTTTCACATAATCTCAAAAAGCTTTGTTGGGTTAGTGGTGATTACCATCTAGTGGCTATAGCAGGATTGAAGGACGTATTCAGTTGCAAAGTATGCGCAGATACCCAGATATCTGACGAGGAAAAACGTAACGGTGATCGCAAAGTGAAAATAAAAGTAACACTTGCAGAGAAAACTTTCCGTGGTCGACTACCGTTTAATTTAGTTTCTCAAAAATTAAAACAAAATGTTACAAATTAATTCTTTTGCTGAACCCGAAGTGTTTCGTCACTCAAGTCCCAAAATTAACCCCGGAGACAAGAATTAGATTAAAGCCGTAACAAATATGGTTGCCACGAGTACAACTGGGTTGTTGCTAGAATCATGTTTTGTGGCAGGCTCCAGTGCTCTATCACCGGCTTAAACTCGGCAAGGCAATTGTACGAAGCGCGCAAAGATCAAAAGCCTTACGCCTGCCTAAACATTTATTTACTACAAGGCCCGTGCAACTTGTTCTCTACAAGGCATAATTTGTATCGCTGTAGGAACCTGCCTCCGGCGCAGTTTAGCTTTACAATATGGCTCCAGTTCGGTCGCAAAGGTAACTATACAAATTAGTGAATTACCTCAATTTGTATTGAAACATATATTTTACAACTGTTACTTGGTTAATTGAATAAAAGCTACCAATAGATCACAATATAATTATTCGTCTCTCAAACGCGTTTCGTTGACACAATTATCATCATAAGTATACAACAACACTTTAACGATATTTAGCTATTGTCACTGATGATGGTGGCTTATTGAAACGCGTTTGAAGGATGTACTTTGGGTTTGTTATGAGTTAATTATTATACGTCTTGTCTAAAAGTGAAATTCAAAAGTTTTGTAAGAAAAAATAATATTCTAATTCCTTCTATTAGTTCACGCTTTTCTTGTACAAATTTTCAATCGTTTTCTTCATCCATTCAAGATCAAATCCATTTTTTTAAACTAGAAGTAGAAGACACTTGACGTTAATAATTTTGTCAAATATTATTTCATTAACTAAATTTAAGTAAATAGTTTAAGTTTTATTTGGCCGAAAAACGTTTCCCAAATGGGGCATGTTAATAAGTATTAACACATATTTCATAAAACAGCTGATTTTATGTTATAGATTAAGTGGTAAAATAACTGTTTTAAACCATAGGTTTTGTTACTTTATTTGTAATTAATTAATAAAAAGTAACTAAAATAAAAAAAAAGAATTTTTGTTGACCTAAATAGGAACTGACTTTAAAGATTTTTGTTTATATTACTTAAAAGCAAATGAAATGGTTTGGTTGTATTGTAGATATGTTTATATGTACGATTTACAAGTACAGGGTAACAAATTGGCCCCTGTAGAGTATACATCTAAAGCATTGGTTCCCAAACTGGGTAGCACGCCCTAATTGGGGGGCGTGAAGCCAAGTCAGGGGTGCTTGAAGCCAGTTGGATAGTAATAACATAAATTAAATATATTTAATAATATATGAAGAAACTTGATGTTGCTAATGACTTGGGTTGTGCCTTTACTAAAACAATACCTCAAGTAGGCATGCTAGTGTAATAAATGCAGTCTCAAACATCTCACTAACAGATATTTCTTTTATTATTTAAAATTTAAATTTACCTTGTAAATTAAAGCAAATACCTTGAAATGTTATATCATATTTCTTGTGAAATTACGTATAAAAAAATTGTTATATATATATATATATATAGATGCATGGAGACAAAACCAGTCTTTGAACGTTAACTCGCATAAATACCAAGTAAGATTCTTGTTTAAGTAGACTACATATAGTGAAAGTGATATATATATATATATATATATATATATATAATATTTGATTCTCTATCATATGCCCATACCATTTATTTATAGTGTAAAGTTGAAGGGGGCATGGAGGATTTCATCTCAAGATTAGGGGATCGTGCACCCAAAAAGTTTGGGAGCCCCTGATCTAAAGGATACGTACGATAATATCCCTATTGAAATATAGTGAGGATTCTACACCACACTTAACTTTTCTAGAGTCGGAGATATAACAGCTACACAACCCTCTAGATCTGATCACCACTCTCTCCACACATAGAAGGTTTTGTCATTTAACCTAGGCCCTTACTTTTTATTCAGTTTTCCATGGTATTGCGATTACATTCCTTATTGTCGTCAACTCAAAACAAAAAAAAAAAGCTATAAAGGATAAATCTAAAAGTACACTTCGAGTTTATCACGAAGTGAAATAAAATGGTATTAAAATTATAAAGGTATTTTGAAAACTGCACCGTGGGGACAACTGGGCGTGGCGTAAGCACTTCGTCAGAATGACGCTGATTGCCAGTACAAATCTTATAGAAGCGGTCATCAAGAATAGATCTAGTAACAAGGAAATCGACAACCCTATTTTCATGGCTACTACATTTCTAATTTTTAATTAAACAATAAAATTATTTGAATTGTGGATTTCGAAGAACGTATAAAATGCTAATGAAATTTTGTAAAGATATACTGGCAATTAAATATGTTATTTTAAACGTTGTAACAATTGTGAAACAAATTTACTACCGAACTATGACTAAATATTGTCCATTTTTTAATTAAATAATAATAGCATGTGTAAATTAATTGATGAATCGAGAAGCAAAACTTTTTTTTTAAATTAGAAAGTGAATAAGTCGAAAAACAAGAATCCCAGTTTCTCCAATGATTATTTTTAGGATTCTTTATTCTTTTTGAAAATTTCTAATAATAGACATTTACAATTAGTATCATTCCGCAAATGAAAGATAAAAAGGTTAAGGAATAACCTCTAAAGCTTAAAGATACAGCTTAAAAGAGTAAGTGTTGAGTCGTGTCAAAGTTTTTGTTGCATTTCTCTAGAAAATGCATTATCAAAATCGGATAATAAATTCAATAATTTTATTCTACCTATTGCGGCTGTGAATTGGGGGTAGTTACTTTGTAAGGAAGGCTGAGTGATCCAGTGGTTAGACACCTGACTTTTATAAATCCCAGATTCAATGCCCAAGGACGCAAAACAATACCATGTTCTGAGTGCCAAGGTTTACTTATCCATTGAAATGGAGTTAATTGGGGTAGTAATTAAAGGGCGGCCAAAGCATATATATAGGAACCACGTCTCATGAAATTTTGTTTATTATTGAACTATATCCCTTGCATCTGGTAACTATAAACACATAAACCAATAAGAACTCCAGGAATAGAGATGTAACTCTAAGTATGGGGCTTGTAACTTTAGATATGGCGTACGTAAACGAAAAGTGTGGGCACGTAACTCATAGTATGGAGTCCGTAACTCGGGGGACTATAACTCCAAGTCTGAAACCTGTTACTCCAAGTATGGGGCCTGTAACTGTAGGTATGCGGCTCGTAACTCCAAATGTAGGTCCGTAACTACAAATTATAAGGCATACAACTCTAAGTATAGAACTGTAATTTAAAGTATGAGGCTGTAACTTCATGTATGGAGACCGTAAATCCAAATGTAGGCCCGTAACTACAAATTATAAGGCATACAACTCTAAGTATAGAACTGTAATTTAAAGTATGAGGCTGTAACTTCATGTATGGAGACCGTAAATCCAAATGTAGGCCCGTAACTACAAATTATAAGGCATACAACTCTAAGTATAGAACTGTAATTTAAAGTATGAGGCTATAACTTCATGTATGGAGACCGTAAATCCAAATGTAGGCCCGTAACTACAAATTATAAGGCATACAACTCTAAGTATAGAACTGTAATTTAAAGTATGAGGCTGTAACTTCATGTATGGAGACCGTAAATCCAAATGTAGGCCCGTAACTACAAATTATAAGGCATACAACTCTAAGTATAGAACTGTTTTTAAAGTATGAGGCTGTAACTTCATGTATGGAGACCGTAAATCCAAATGTAGGTCCGTAACTACAAATTATAAGGCATATAACTACAAGTATAGAACTGTAATTTAAAGTGTGAGGCTGTAACTTCATGTATGGAGACCGTAAATCCAAATGTAGGTCCGTAACTACAAATTATAAGGCATATAACTACAAGTATAGAACTGTAATTTAAAGTGTGAGGCTGTAACTTCATGTATGGAGACCGTAACTCCAAGTATGGCTCCATCAATCAAAAGTATAGGGCTTGTAACTCCAAGTATGAGGCTGTAAATTCAAGTACGGAGACCGAAACTCCAAATGTATGCCGACATCTACAAATTATAAGGCATATAACTCCAAGTATGGAAATGCAATTTAAAGTGTGAGGCTGTAACTACAAATATGGGGCTTGTAACTCCAAGTAAGGCCCCATAAATCAAAAGAATAGGACTTGTAGCTCCAAGTATGGCCTTATAAATCAAAAGTAAAAACTTGTAACTCCAAGAATGAATTTTGTAATTTAAAGTATGTGGCTGTAACTTCAAATATAGGGCCTGCAACTCTAAATGAGACCATATGCTGTGAAGTCGACCTACCTTTTACATTCCTTTAATTTATTACTGAAAACTTACTTCCTTAAGAAATATATCATTGGCATAGCAACTCTCCTTTGTACGTAATTATTAGTGGAATATTTACCATTGTTGTTACGAGGTATGTAAAGCATCTTTGGAAACTAATAGTCAATACACGAGTAGTTGCAGCAAAATATGTAGAAGTTGTTTCACCTGAGACTTCCGATTATCCTAACAAGCAAGCTGACAACATCAGGTAATAGTGTTATATTAATTATTTGCGAATTATCAAAGTACTTTTGTCCTTGTGTACACCATCCACCGCATGGAGAGGGTATTATTCAAAATTGTGTTTTCAGTGGGGGCGGTCTAAATATTTGGAGGCGACCGTTTCGGGAATCAACTTTTCCTTGTACCATTGGCCGAACAATGTTAGTAAATAGAATCATAGACTGCTATGAAAAGGAATTTGAAGAGGGAGGATAAGGTGAACAGCGGGAAATCTTTATCATGGATAATATACATAGGTACGCTGGTATCATTGTGGTTAAATGTATAACTCTAAAGTACGATTGGGAAACCTCGGCCTAATGAAAGACAGGACGTTACAGAAAACCCGAGCACGAACGTAAATTAGGAGATTAAGGAACGAATTAGGGTTGAAACGAATTAGGGTGAAACGAATTAGGGTTGAAACGAATTAGGGTTGAAGATTTCTAATGGCTGTGCTTTAAAACAATATATATACAGTACTGACAAGTGTAAAGCATTGCGTTCTGGGCGTTAAAGTTTCTTTTACGTAATAACATTATTATAATAAATACTGAAGTAATAAAAGCATTCATAATAAACGTATTGAAGTTTACTATATTAAAAATATGAGAGCTTAAAGCATTGAAAACACTCGGTCAAATATATTCACAACAAAAATAGTTGTAATAATATCTAAAAATAAACATGTAAATAAAAGAAAAAATATTGAAATCTTCAGCTCTTTGTGATGATGAAGACTATTTATTTTTAAGTTTTTAATGAAGTATTATAAATCTTTGCTACATATATTTACACAACCTTAATATACATTTCACTAATACAGTTGGCATTATCAGAAGGTTACAAATGATAAAAATCATCATAATAAAAATATTGGCAACAAAAAACCACAAAAACCCAATGGCACAAACATTTAAATTTGAAACAAACATGTAATAATAATAAAAACTACCTAAAAAGGTCAGTCTAATGGGAAATTATTGTATTATAGATTGTAATTTTATAATAGAACCCTCTGACGATGATGACATGGACATCGAAATGTGCATAAGGGTTTAATATTAGGTAACTTGTGAAAATAGTTATGTTTTAATATTTTTGTGGTATTGGAGTTTTTACCAATATTTTTACTGTAATATACTGTACCACTGTGCTCTTCCTATTGTATAAAAAGATCATCAGTTATTTTGTAAACGCCAGAAGATATGTTAGAGAAATGTACAAGGTTGTGCAAATATTTCTAGCAAAGGTTTATAATTGTAAGTAAGATTGTGCTTTGTATTGCTTTTGTATTTATTAGTGTAATTATTCTGGACTTTTTTTTATTATTTTTTATAAACAAACAAAATGTTATTGTTTGTCTCCGTAAACACAGGGTTTAAGTTAGTATATTTTGACCAGTATATTTTAATTTTATGATAATTTCTTCTACATATATTTTGTTTTTTTTAATCCTCGACGTATGAGGCTGAAATATTTATATTTTATTTAGTTTCGAGTAAGACATCGTCCTAGCCACTATATAACAAGCTCATACTGCAAAAATCGTTTCTTTGTAGATAAACAAAAAACGCAAAGCGCCCAAAACAGAATGTATGAGCTTACAGCACATAATTAATAAGTGGAGAAAAGACGGTTAGATTAAGAATGAAAGATCGCCAACACCAGGACAGAAGAGCCCGTGTTCACTTAATTCCGGCCCTTCCACACACGACACCACCACTACATCAAAGTTCTGCCATTAAAATGCGTGCTTGTAGAGATATTTGATGCTCTCAGTTCCCATGTTATGGGAGTTTTAATGAAGCCCGGGCCTTATCGAGCATCAGAAATCGCCGGGTTTAATGAGTGGCTTATGACGGTTTCATAGCCGTCGGATAAAATATCGCCTCAGACGTGGGAAGTGCCTTGGACAGCTTTTTGTCTTGTTTTTGGCTTTTAATGTGTCCCAATACATAACCGGCTGTACTTACAGGCTTATACGAGCCTAACAGAGACACTTGACAGACACTGCCTCGGGTTGGTGAACAAAGTGCAAAGACTCCAACTAACAAATTTTGTTTTAGTTACAAGAACACGACAAATAGCTTATTCTTGTATTTGCATTTTACCCACACATTTTTTTATTACTAGGATACCATTTATTGTTATTACACTAATATTATTGACACACACACACACACACACACACACACACACACACACACACACACACACACACACACACAAACACACACACACACACACAAACACACACACACACACACACACACACACACACACACACACACACACACACACACACACACACACACACACACACACACACACACACACACACACACACATACACACAAACACACACACACACATACACACACACACACACACACACACACACACACACACACACACACACACACACACACACATATATATATATATATATATATATATATATAAAACAAGAAAACATATTATTTATATATATATATATATATATATATATATATATATATATATATATATATATATCTTCTGTGTTATATACTTGACTTTACTCAGACCATTTCCTTTGAAATAATTTTCTTCAAGTTTTACTTATAACAATAATGCGTTTATTTCTCACTTTAAATTTTACTCGTTTTATTTTACATCAAACAACAAAACAGGCATTTATAGCGCAATTTTTCTCGGTTTTAACACCAATATCTCAAAACTACTTAGTACACCGTTCTGTTGCTTCATTTTCACAGAATAAAACACATAAAAACGTCCTTTAATCAACGCTTCAAAAATTTTCAGTACCAGCCTTTTTCATTTTTGGAGGAGTTCATCTTTGGATGAAAACTTTCTCCAGACGTAACTGGCCAATAAAATATTTCCGGGTCTATTTTTATATGAATTGTTTTTTTTTCATTTTTCGATGTGGAATTACATACCGAAGTATTTCCGTTCCTCCGGGATGCATCCTGTATATTATTATATATCATATGTTGTTTATAATAAAGAATGGTAATATAATGTAAAAGATTATATATAATTTATAATGAACGATAATATAGGCCTATATAACAAAAGTACGAATGCGAAAACCTTTACTTCTTCAATTTATCAGTGATTACCAACGAATGGTCCGTTTATGTCGAATGATAAGTAAATCATTCTGTCCATAAGGAATAACAGTTAATACAGCATCCAACGAGGTTGATTAATGTACTTATTACGTAGTTGATTTTTAACATTGTTTACAAATCAGTGGTAATTCTGACATAAAATATTAAAGCAAAATTATAAAAAGGAGATTACTCACTCACCAAATGGTTCATCTGGGTGTAGGTCGCATAATGGTTGCAAGGAACACTCTAATGCTACTTCCCTTGTGTGTCCATCTGATGTTTGTTTTCCTGTAAACATTATTCAGCCTTTACAAAAGCATTTCCATCCCTATTCTTTCTAAATATTGCATCTATTTACTCTAAACAATAACTGCAGTTTCATCTCATAAATTAGTTTTCATATTCTTGGAAATCTTTCTGGTAGGGGGTAAATGTTATTAAGTGTTTATTTTCGTTTTTTTATGAAGAGAGAAAGATAGTAGGAAAGCTCTCTCTCACACACACACACACACACACACAATATGTTTCCAGTACGCCTCTCTTCACCCCCGTACAGAGTAAGTCTACTTCGAGTAAACTACCTTCCCTTACCATAATATCCCTCTTTTTCAAGGCCAAGAAGATCGCTCTCTTGTACCTCCATCTATATTCCACTTTATTTTTTTAAAAAGGGGGATGAAATAAGTAACCCTCTTACGTCGCTCCGTACACGCGAAGTCTTCCCGAGTACGACGCTCGCGCACGTAATCCAAAAGTATCTCCCCTATATCCTGATGCAAGGCTCTCATGTCCCAACCCTAATCCTACCCATATTCGCAATCCTCTCTTACCCTTCAGGTAATATTAGTCGTACTGCCTGATCGAATTTAGATTTTAAAAAAACATGTATTTATACTACCCTCACATCAATAGTAGCCTACACTGGCCCAAAGATTCCTTCCACTGTCGCTGTTAGAGCGTAAGTGTAACCTTTACTTGTTACAATATCTACATGGATACGACAAAGAGAGAGAAAGGAAACAAGAAACACACGAGGAGAATTTGTGTCTGTATTTGCACTGTAAGGATACTCCGCGTTTGGAGGTTAGAATTTGCTTAAAGAGCACCAAAAAGACAACGGGTTGAAGCCTAAACAAGACTTTCCTGATGAACCAATCAGGGTTTGCACTAGTAAAAAAAATATCGAATCTTGCTCCAATCACAAAGCAACCGATGTTGCCATAAACGTTCATAATTTCCGGCCATTTTGAAACGTCGAGACGTCCCTTCCGACTAAAGAGCAAGTGATTAGGATACCACTGGAACCGTTTATAATAAGAGGAACGATAATTAGAAGGCAGTGAGACCCGGCTCTTGTACATGTCCGATGTATTGGGTTTTATTTGTAACGGTATGCATAAGTCACTAATCTCGCGGCAGGCGAACATGAGTTATTGGCCCGAAAGAGCCAATCAGCGTTCGACTTCGGTCACGAGTGTATCCTAGGATCATTAATAACGTGCCCCCTCTACCCTTCCTCCTCTCCACGGCCACACACATCTAATTAATTGCAAGGATGGATATTGTTCCCCCCACGCCAGCATTCGATAAACAATTATTTTAATTGAAGTTTATGCAAAGGCCCGTGATCTTCGGTATCGACAACGTCCGGTTGTGGTCTTCATTATTCTTTCTGCCAATGGCAACGCTGCTTGCAACACGATTCCGTTGCTTTCAGATCGAGAGACGGTCCAAGGTACAACAATGGTACGCAGCTATTAAAGGAACTTGCTAAATGGTTAGTTTTGAAAGTTTGTTTTTAGCGTGAGCATGTTTACTCTTGACTGACCTTTGACAGTAGACGACAATCAAGTTGGCTATTACCAAGTATGACGTATATAGGCTTACAAACGTTTGCTATGGTTAAAGTAAGGACATAAAACTGCCTGTTATAGGAAAAGTTTAGGTTCTGCTGTGCTTGACCGGGCGAAGTACATTATATATGTTTCACTGGGAGACACAATACGACTGAGTACAAGACGCGAAATTACCACTCAAAGTATATCAAATTGTCCTCAGTAGAACTATTGGAAAAATTTAAACCTTTATATTTTCAATTAAAATATAAAGTTATTAATATTATCACTTCTTAAAATATTGTTTTAAATAGCATTAAAAAGGTGCGCCAAGTAAATATAAGTTTATAAGTTATTATGAATGAGAGAGTGATAGAGCATGCGCCCGTGACTACACAACCGACGCGTTATTTTATAGAAGCTGAAAATTTCGCAGCGCATGCGCCCAACACAAGTATGAACGGTGGCCCAATTTATTGAGTCATCGTGGTTTTGGCAGTTAAGAGGTAGTAAAGGTTTATAAAATACCTAGTAATCACGCCCCCCAAGGACCAAGTCCCCAGTCTGGGGGTCCGGACCTTAGTAAGGCCACTCGAAAGTGGATCAAGCTCCGATTGCACTACCTGGACCGAACTAACCAGTCAAAGTATAAAGGTACGGAGACCTGGTCCCGAGTAGTTTTGCAACCAGGAGTACGTCTCGTAACAAGGGTGGTGGCACTAAGGGACTGACACTAGTCACCCGGGACGAGAGTCAAGAGATTGAGGTTGGATTCGTGGGGCTAGAGGTGGATTTCCCAAGCGGACGGGTCTGTGCGTTTTGACAGGGGTCGAGTCGAAAGGCTGGATCCTCGTGACTCTTCACTTTCACTAACTTTATTTCTTCAATTGTTTCTTACGCACAGATAACGCTGTCGAATATGTTATCTGCTTGAAATACGTCCGTGACTTGCTCGACAAAGGCGAGGCTGCTCACAGAGGTAATTCCCTAACAGATGCCAGACACCCTTAAACTTCAACAAATTGTAACAGTACTTACGCTATAGTATAAAGCAGAATTTTATACATGTTACTTCGGTAACTATTAGAAGACGTTTCCTCAGTAGTCAGACAGTTTTGACACTTCTGACCTGGCCAGACAAACATAGGCTAACTATAGGTGCGAGCGCGAGGCAATGTACAGGCGAGTCAGAGACTTATTTAGGTAGATGGAATAATTTTAATATCTAGTTATCTTACATTTAATACGCTAAATAATTTCAACGCCAGCCTTGAGATTCTAACGTTCATGGTCTCTTAGACTTTGGATAAAGGCATGGAGGATTTAATTCATAAGAAACAGACGAACAAGCTGAATTTATTGCTAAAGGATCTTTTATTTTAATTTGACGAAGTAAATTAGGGTTATCATCGCTTGAATGGTAGGTTTAGGTTACATCAAGGTAGGAATATAACACCTGAGGTGGTAGTCGGAGGACATTGGGTTTCACGATCCCCTGAGACAGCCAAAACCATCTATTCGCTATATACCCTTACCTAATTTGCGATGTGTGGATACGCGTTGCGTAATTGACAAACCTGATGCAACACTAGCGCTCCGAGTGGAGGGGAATTGTTACCGTAGATTATATAAATGTTTATTTACCCGGGTCTAGGACCCCAGAACCGGAACAGCCATCCTCTAGGATTCTGTCTTCCCAGCGCCGAGTCTCCTCAGGGCCGAGCGGGCTATCTGGCATAATCTGACAGTTTTGACAGCCGAATTGGAGTTAACAAAAACCAAAGGACAACCAAAGATTGTTTCTTCATATTCATTAGTGTATTCTTATTCATTTCTCCACCTTATGGGAGTTTCTTAATATTCATTTGTGTATTCATATTCATTTCTTCGCCGTTTGGGAGTTTCTTCATATTAATTTCCATATTCATATTCATTTCTTCACCGTTTGGGAGTTTCTCATATTCATTTTTATATTCCAATTCATTTTTTTACCGTATGGGAGTTTCTTCATATTCATTTGTGTATTCATATTCATTTCTTCACCGTATGGGAGTTTTTCATATTCATTTTTATATTCCTATTCATTTTTTTACCGTATGGGAGTTTCTTCATATTCATTTTTTCACCGTATGGGAGTTTCTTCATATTCGTTTCCACATTCATATTCATTTCTTCACCTTATGGGAGTTTCTTCATATTCATTTCCATATTCATATTCATTTCTTTACCGTATGAAAGTTCCTTTATATTCATTTTTATATTCATTTCTTCACCGTATGGGAGTTTCGTTTATCGATTTTAAAACTAAAAGTTTAGGGGAAATATGAAATTCGGTCGACTAATCATTTAAGAACCCGCAAACTGAATGTTTCGGCCATTGGTTTGTCATCTCAGAGGTTATTATACACAGAAGGAGCGTTACGCCTAAAGTAATACCATAATGTGACGTCATATTTTATCCTCCGAGCAAACGTTTCCATATGCGTCTACTTCGTTTTGATTTTTTTCCCTGACCACCAGCTTTATATCGTCCTATTTCACATTTACCTGGAAATGTACATAAAGCCGAGCTTACACATCTTAGCTAAGGTGTCAAGTTTTTCTAAAACTCCCCGAAATGCAGGTGGTCCTCCAGGAAAGCCGCCATTACCGGCCCGGTCATACGTTAACATCGCTAAATGAATGAATGGTTTAAAAAGGAGTCAGTGCTGAATCAAAAAAACCGCTCGTAAATGGAGAGCAGGCCGTTGTCATGTAGAGCACTCGGTAACACTTGGAATATCAGATTCTCAGCGTGCATTAATATGGAATGGCTCGCCGAATATGGGAAAACGACGGCCAAGTGTTTTTCTCAGAAAATCGGTAAAAAGTGTGCATGTAAAGAGCGCGCGCGTGCCGGCCTTGTCGCGAATGCT
This sequence comes from Prosapia bicincta, assembly GCA_036971475.1. Taxonomy (NCBI): domain Eukaryota; kingdom Metazoa; phylum Arthropoda; class Insecta; order Hemiptera; family Cercopidae; genus Prosapia; species Prosapia bicincta. The sequence goes on from JBAIZL010000004.1 coordinate 217,325,656, forward strand.
AATGTCGGTAAAATTATAACGCAAACAATCATTGCGCGTAATAAAGCCTAAAAGGGAGCCAATGCCTACACGGCCGTTGCATTAATGATTTTACTCCGGTCGCAATGTTTTTATGCGTTGCGTTCCAAACGTAGGCAAACCAAAGCGCACGTGAAGTGTACCAGTTTATTGTTCTATACACATTCATACAGTATTCATAGTTTTGCAAAAACTTTGATTTAAATTACAAAGTTGGGATCAACCTCTTAGGATACAATTAGAGAAAAAGGTTGTGGAAATAGAACGAGTAATGTGATCAATACCTAGTCATCGTTCTCTAATACAACGAAAGGTTGGATACAAAAGTAGAGAAACAAGTGAATAAAGCAAATAGAATCGCAGCATGTGTGAATAATTCAATATGGAAGAATAAAAATAAGTGGAGAGAAGTTAAAAGCAGATTTTCCAAAGCAGTTGTTAGACCAATAGTGACATATACTGCGGAAACACAACCTTATAAAGCAAAGGCAAAAAGAGTTAGGGAAACAACAAGAATGAAAATCTTTAGAAGAATTGCCAAAAAAAACTGAAGGACAGAAAGGAATACAGACATAAGATGGAGATGGAAAGTGGAATTCATTGATGAATAAGTAACGAAAAGAAGACGGGAGTGGAACGATCAAACAAGAAGAACAACTGAAGATAGAATATGGTGGAATAAAAATAAGGGGAAAGAAGTTAAAATCAGCATTTACAAAGCAATTGTTAGATCAATATTAACATATGCTGCGGAAACACTAACTGACATAGCAAAGGGAAAAGAGTTCTTAAAATGAAATGAATATAGGTAGGAGAATTGATGAGAAACATTCGAAGACAGAGAAATAACGATGTTAGTTGGAAGACATTAATGAATGGTTGGAAGGATCGTAAAAGCCAAACGACAGGTTAGTAAATACAGCAAGAGATTTCTCGCCAATAGCTGGATGAGCACAAAAATGATGTAATATGCACAAGAATGAGTATATAAAAGCAGAAATATGTTTACACCACAAATATGATTTAGGAGAGACGCAAAGTCCCCTAAGTGATCCCCTCAGTATGCAAGACAGATAACATACTAATCAACCTGCGCTTATGTTGTAGGAGATTGGAAACCAGGTGATCTTTTCAGAAGCCGAGTCAAACTCGAGGTGAATAATAAACTGATATTTTTAGCGCTATCAGAGAACGAATTCATGATAACAGGTAAGAAGACAAGTCTTATTTTTGCAGAATGGAATATACCTTCATGACGTAAGAAACTTAACTCTTTTCTTCACATTTCTCCTCCTCATTGAAAGTTTGCCCGACTGTTTTCTTTAAGGATGACGATGGATAACAAGAAATTCTTGCGTTTCCGCAAGATCTGCGAAGAGTAGTTTGAGATGCTCCTATGATACGATGCTTTTTTAGAGGTCTGTTTTAGATCAGAGTTGTATATCTAATGCTTTAAATATATTATAAAGCAAATACCAACTAGAATCATATGTGCCGTAATTTTTAAAACTAATTAATTTTTCATTATCATTATAAAATCATTTCGTAACTTCCACGGAAATGTGTAACAATGACATCGTCAACAAATTTCCTCAACAAAGTCAAACATGGCGGCTAGTATTACAGAGTTTTTGTTTTTAATTATTTCTATTAGTTCACACTCTCCCAATGTATATCTTGTTCAAAATATTCAATCGTTCATAAAATACTTTTTTATTCGTCCTCTCAAGTTGAAATACATTTTTTTTAAAGCTACAGTGAATGACACGATGTTAATAATTTTTTTCAAATATTAATCCATTATTTTTAATTTAAAAAGTTGATGTTTTTAGGTTGGATTTGAAATGATGATTACATGACTTGTTCTCTACAAGTTTTAAAGAATGTATTTGAACTTTAATAAAAATTATTTCATTAGCATTTGAAATTTTCAACAAACATAAATATACCTTGCGACACAGTTTTTTGTTCTATTCACTTATCACTTACACTATAATATACTTAAAAAAGAATCTTACTTGATATATATGCGAGTTACTTTCGATGATCAATAACGGTATCTCCATTACCAAGCATAAACTGACTCGACGGCAATAAAATATTTATTTATTTATTTATAGTATACACTATGAGTAGTAGCTTAGTTATAATTATTTAATAAAAAGTAACTAAAATAAATATTCTTTACCTAAGTAGGAATCGGCTTGAATTATTTATTTACTACTTGTTTAATTTAAAAACATAAAACGTTTTAACCAAAAATAAAACTTTCTATTCAAACCCTTATTTACATTTCGATTGCAAAGCAATCAACGTCAGGGGAAATTATTTTATTAATGATTATTGTAATAATCTCCCCTGAATATGTACATAATGGTTTAAATAAATTTTTGGTCAAGTGATTTTATTTATTTAAATTAAATGTGTCAATAATTTTTTTTGTTTATAAGACAGTAAACCAGTTTTTCTCATCGCCTACAAAGATTAGGAAATAATTGTAATACAGTAGGGTTATAAGTAGGTCTAAGATAATGATACAAAGCCCCCTGGTTTAGAATAGAAGCGACATGTGAGGCGGTACGTATAGATCTCATCTCTACATAAACAGTTTATATAAATTTAATATGTTGATATGTTACTCTTTAAAACAAGCTAAAAATCAGTTCGATCGGACAAAGGGGCCGTGAGATAAAGTTGCTGTAATAAATCTACAGCAACTTCCCTAATAAATGAGATAAAATTTTAAAATTCCATATTTTGATTACTAATGAGTCATATAATATGGTATTAAAATTTCACGCAGATTGGACCAATGGTTTTAATGCAGATATCCTTTAAAGTTGAACTTAAATAAAAAAACCGTACGTTTTTCTTTATATCTTGAGTAAGTTTAACAAAAATCGAGCTAAAATTATTTTGGTTGTATACATAAACTCAGAATTAAACACGCTAATTATTGGTGTGAATAGTTTTATTCTAGCACGAATGGTACGCTTGTAGTTAAAGCTCGAACACAGGGGACTAAACTTTTTGCGTCATCAGTAGTCACCAATAGTACTCTTGCATCGCCGTGTAAATGAAAACTAAGGATTCTAGGGCTAAGGAAAGCACTTTATTATCACTGATACCGGAAATAGGGGGAAATTATTGTGTCACGTAACTAGAATCGCTCCTAGTGCCCTTCTACAGGCTACCCCGCTAATAGTCTAACAGCGAGTTTAGAGTTTTGTAGTTTTATGTTTGAAAGTCTCTGTAGCCACAACAGGCAGTATAAACAAAAATTAAGTATTCTAGTTGCAAATTTACTGGTTTATTTTTGTGCTACCGTATTTTTATTCCCTTATTCTAGGTCAATAGCTATTGAATTTCAATTCTGGTATTTAAAAACTTTGATGAATAGCGAAAATAGTGTAAGAAAATAAACTTTGAGACTTGTCAGATACATTGTAACCTTCAAGATTACGTACGTTATGTTTTTAGTAAGTTTTATAAAAAAAAGGTTTTAAGTAAATTCCTACTTAAGTCAACAAATAAAAATATTATTTTAGTTAGTTTTTATTAAATAATTACAATTTATAAATAAAGTAACATAACCTACGCTTTAAAACAGCTATTTTACCACGTAAGCTGTGACGTATAATCAGCTATTTAATTAAATCATATGTTATCACTAAATAACTATATTGCATAACATGTCCCTTTTGTGAAACTTTTTCTCTTACATAAAACTAAAATTGAGTTAATATTTGAAAACAAACTGTATTAACATCCAATGGCATCCACTAAAAGTGTAAAAAAATGTAGCCTATTTGAACTTTAGTGGATGCGTAAAAAGTATTTGTACTAACGATTGAAAATTTATACAAGATATATAATTATATATGGGGAGAGTGTGTACTAAATGAAGGAATTGAATATTGACTGTTTATACAATTAGCCTTACATAAATAGAGATTAAAGGCTAGAGATTAAAGTGTTAACGCGACCTTTAGGTATGAATAGAACACCTACCTGTTTTTTTAAAAAGACAACATGGCGAAATGAGAACGTGATTGTTTGAAATGTATTTAGAATAACGTTTTGTAGGAAGGAAATAAAATAAATCTTAACTAATAACTTTAAGCATTGTAGTTGAGTATATTCACAGTTTTACAAATAAAAGATTGTTTATATAGAACGTGAAGAAGGTTAGGTTAGGTTAGGTTTGGTTAGGTTAGGAAGAAAAATAAATCTAAACTAGTAACTTTTGTAGTAGAGCATATTGACAGTTTTACAAATAAAAGATTGTTTATATAGAACGTGAAGAAGGTTAGGTTAGGTTAGGTTAGTAATAAATACACAAAAACCTCTTAACCACAAACTTTCTTTAATTTAATTAGGGTAAATTAAAGAAAGTTTGTGGTTAAGAGGTTTTTGTGTATTTATTATTAAATTCAACCACAGTATATTCCTAATAAATAGTAATAGGTCAGGTTAGGTTTGGTTTGGTTAGGTTTGGTTAGGTTAGGAAGAAAAATAAATCTTAACTAGTAACTTTTGTAGTAGAGCATATTCACAGTTTTACAAATAAAAGATTGTTTATATAGAACGTGAAGAAGGTTAGGTTAGGTTAGGTTTGGTTTGGTTAGGTTAGGAAGAAAAATAAATCTTAACTAGTAACTTTTGTAGTAGAGCATATTCACAGTTTTACAAATAAAAGATTGTTTATATAGAACGTGAAGAAGGTTAGGTTAGGTTAGGTTAGGTTAGGTTAGGTTTGGTTTGGTTAGGTTAGGAAGAAAAATAAATCTTAACTAGTAACTTTTGTAGTAGAGCATATTGACAGTTTTACAAATAAAAGATTTTTCATGTGTAACGTAAAGAAGAACAAGTAATATAACTTTTTTTTAAGCCAATTCCTACTTAAATCAACAAAGAAAAATTGTATTTTAGTTTCTTTTTATTTTATAACTACAATTAATGTGTAAATATATATATATATATATATATATATATATATATATATATATATATATATATATATATATATATAGAATATCAAATGTGTTTTCCTGTTAGAATATTTTTAAGATTAAATAATATACACTAATACAAGAATATTTAATTTATTGAATAATAAACTCAAAGCTTTTCGTTGGTTTACATTTCCAACATCCTCAGGAGTTACAATACTAAAAATGATAAAAGAACTGATTGTTCTGAACTGAACTAAGAATGTTCTTTTATCATTCTTAGTATTGTAACTCCTGAGGATGTTGGTAATGTAAACCAACGAAAAGCTTTGAGTTTATTATTCAATAAATTAAATATTCCTGTAATTATTTAATCTTAATATATATATATATATATATATATATATATATATATATATATATATATATATATATATATATGTCAGAATAACAACATTAAATGGCATAATAGAAAGCTAATTTCCTCGCAATTTTCCACTCAATTTTCTATGTATGAGTGTTGCACTTTTATTTTTATTTGTTCCTATTTATACTTTCTTTCGTTACTTGTATTGTGTTGTAGTTTCTTTTCGCTTTCCTTTCGCATCGTCCGTTTGTGAACCAATATTCAATACCGTTAATCCAGTTTGTTTATTTTATTCTTTTTCATTCATTTTGACAACAATTTAAGGTTGTGCAATGTTGGTTTCGACGAAAACCAGATGGGAGCAAAAGATAAATTTATACAAATCTTTGAGAGGTACATTTCTAGCGGTGGAAAAGTTGGCTCAGTGCCAAAAGCTAGACTTTGAACATGAAAATAGTTTGAATCCGACCTAAACCCCCCCCCCCAAATTTTTATAATTAATTTAATTATTGAACAAATATTTGGACGAAACTGTATTAAGATCAATTATCATTCACTATAGTTTAAAAGAAATGTATTTGAACTTGCTTAGATGAATAAAAATGTATTTTATTAACGACTGAAAATTAGTACAAGATATATAGCCTATCAGGAGAGAGTGAGGTAATAGGAGTTGAAAAATAGACCAAGCCCGTTTGTTATAAAATTACCATTTAATAATGGAATAACATTTTACAAATGTTATATTTCTGTGAAGAAAAGTTAAGGAAGACAATATTTTTAAAATGAGCCAATAGATAGCAGTAGCCTGTAAAAAAAAATATAAATATCTTCTTAATTTTATTCTGAACAGATGGTGATATTATTTGCAATAGGTTGAATCTGTGAATGTATGACAGATGTAACGTTCAATGCTATTTGTAGACCTTAATAAAAAATTAAGTTAGAATCTGTTGACTAGAATTAATTACAACATCAGAACTTTAAAGTAAATTTTCTCAGGGTTACACTTTGGACTTGTTTCTGAAAATACAATATATATATATATATATATTGTAATCCTTAGATGAATTATTTTTTCTTGTTGAATATGTATGGTGAAATAAAATAGCTTTCATAAACAAGAATATACGAGTATTACTTCATTTTATTGAAGCTTTTCGCTAATTTACATTATTAGCATTTTCAAAATTTATAAATCACTTTCCAGTTATGTGACTAGAGTAAAACTTATTAGTCTTAGTCTTACTCTAGTCACATAACTGGGCAGTGATTTATAAATTTTGAAAATGCTAATAATGTAAATTAGCGAAAAGCTTCAATCAACAATAAAATGAAGTAATTCTCCTATATTCTTGTTTATGAAAGTTATTTTATTTCACCATATATATATATATATATATATATATATATATATATATATATATATATATATATCACTTTCACTATATGTACTTAAACAAGATTCTTACTTGGTATTTATGCCAGTTAACTTTCAAAGATTGGTCGTATCTCCATCATCGGGCATCACTGGCCGGGGGTTGTAGTAGACTGCCTGAGCAGACCGATGATGGAGATTCGACCAATCTTTGAAAGTTAACTCGCATAAATACCAAGTAAGATTCTTGTTTAAGTACATATAGTGAAAGTGATAAGCGAATACAAGAAAACAGTGTTGCAAAGCTACAAATATATATATATATATATAGCTCCTATTTTAAAATATAATTGGTTTTTAAAGTGTCATTCAATAAACGAAATAATGACATTGTAGATACGATATTTTTAATTTATCCGATTAGGCGTACGTAATTCAATACAGGTTAATATTATTTATCTTAATTTTATTACAGAAATTCTATTTAATTCGATTCATTAACATTTCCAAAAGAAAAGAAAAGCAATTTCATGCATAATTTCGTAAAGTCTCGGCTCGGTCACCTACGCCTCGCCGTCGATAGATTTACAACCGCATCTCTGTTTAATGATATCAGACAGCGGATTGGATATTTATAGCTCTTTAGGGATTCATAAACACATCGGCCCGATTATCTACATGCTGGGTTCGTTCAGCTTTTTTCCGAGGTTTTCTATAAGAAATATAATGAGCAAGAGAACAGGGTGATTCAGAGCATGATTCTGTGTAAATAACAGGTGAACAAAAACCCAAACTTGTTCCTGTTGACAAGGTAGTATTTTTGGTCGTGATATCCCCTCCCCCCTCTCTCTCATTCTCTCCTACGACCAGCACAAATATTTCCCATCTAATTGGATCTCCGGCTTCTAGGCTCTATATAATATAGATTTATTACTTTCTGACACAAGTGAACAAGCCTGATTTGTGTGTTGAATTTTTTTTTCAGTTTCAATATTATTAGAGGGTTCCATGTTTTTCTTGGTTGAATATTTCACATCCTCTGTCCGACTGCAATGATCGTAATCGACCAACCGGTCGCCATGGTAACTGTCTGACACTTTGTTCTTATTATTTTTAGAAATCATTCAAAAATGCGCACAAACCAGCCGCGATGAAGTCCATCGGGGACAGATAAAACTGTTATACTTGTCATACCTGAGAAAAGACCTATTTGTGGCAGGTAAAATTATTACACTTGTCATATCTACGACGAGACATATCTGTGACAATATAAAACTGTTATACTTGTCATACCTGAGAAGAGACCTATTTGTGGCAGATAAAACTGTTACACTTGTCATATCTGCGACGAGACATATCTGTGACAATATAAACTGTTATACTTGTCATACATGGGAAGAGACCTATTTGTGGCAGGTAAAACTATTACACTTGTCATATCTACGAAGAGACATATCTGTGACAATATAAAACTGTTACACTTGTCATACATGGGAAGAGACCTATTTGTGGCAGGTAAAACTATTACACTTGTCATATCTGCGACGAGACATATCTGTGACAATATAAAACTGTTATACTTGTCATACCTGAGAAGAGACCTATTTGTGGCAGGTAAAACTATTACACTTGTCATATCTACGAAGAGACATATCTGTGACAATATAAAACTGTTACACTTGTCATATCTACGAAGAGACATATCTGTGACAATATAAAACTGTTATACTTGTCATACCTGAGAAGAGACCTATTTGTGGCAGATAAAACTGTTACACTTATCATATCTGCGACGAGACATATCTGTGACAATATGAAACTGTTATACTTGTCATACCTGAGAAGAGACCTATTTGTGGCAGATAAAACTGTTACACTTGTCATATCTGCGACGAGACATATCTGTGACAATATGAAACTGTTATACTTGTCATACCTGAGAAGAGACCTATTTGTGGCAGGTAAAACTATTACACTTGTCATATCTACGACGAGACATATCTGTGACAATATAAAACTATTATACTTGTCATACCTGAGAAGAGACCTATTTGTGGCAGATAAAACTGTTACTCTTGTCATATCTACGAAGAGACATATCTGTGACAATATAAAACTGTTACACTTGTCATATCTACGAAGAGACATATCTGTGACAATATAAAACTGTTACACTTGTCATATCTACGAAGAGACATATCTGTGACAATATAAAACTGTTATACTTGTCATACCTGAGAAGAGACCTATTTGTGGCAGATAAAACTATTACACTTGTCATATCTGCGACGAGACATATCTGTGACAATATAAAACTGTTATACTTGTCTTACCTGAGAAGAGACCTATTTGTGGCAGGTAAAACTGTTACACTTGTCATATCTGCGACGAGCCATATCTGTGACAATATAAAACTGTTATACTTGTCATACCTGAGAAGAGACCTATTTGTGGCAGATAAAACTGTTACACTTGTCTATTTGCGACGAGACATATCTGTGACAATATAAACTGTTATACTTGTCATACCTGAGAAGAGACATATCTGTGACAATATAAACTGTTATACTTGTCATACCTGAGAAGAGACCTATTTGTGGCAGATAAAACTGTTACACTTGTCATATCTGCGACGAGACATATCTGTGACAATATAAACTGTTATATTTGTCATACCTGAGAAGAGACCTATTTGTGGCAGATAAAACTGTTACACTTGTCATACCTGAGAAGAGACCTATTTGTGGCAGATAAAACTGTTACACTTGTCTATTTGCGACGAGACATATCTGTGACAATATAAACTGTTATACTTGTCATACCTGAGAAGAGACCTATTTGTGGCAGATAAAACTGTTACACTTGTCATATCTGCGACGAGACATATCTGTGACAATATAAACTGTTATACTTGTCATACCTGAGAAGAGACCTATTTGTGGCAGATAAAACTGTTACACTTGTCATACCTGAGAAGAGACCTATTTGTGGCAGATAAAACTGTTACACTTGTCATATCTGCGACGAGACATATCTGTGACAATATAAACTGTTATACTTGTCATACCTGAGAAGAGACCTATTTGTGGCAGATAAAACTGTTACACTTGTCATACCTGAGAAGAGACCTATTTGTGGCAGATAAAACTGTTATACTTGTCATACCTGAGAAGAGACCTATTTGTGGCAGATAAAACTGTTACACTTGTCATATCTGCGATAAGATCTATCTGTGATACATAAAATTGCTACACTTTGACATACCTGCGACGAGACTTTTCGGCACACATATACTGTTACACTTCTCATACCTCAGATGAGACATATCTGTCACACATAAAACTGTCACACTTGTCATACCTGTGATGATACCTATTTTTGACAGATAAAACTATTACATTTTACCTATTACAAGGATTATTCTCAGAGGTTATGTTTAATAATGTACGTAACATTCCAAATACGAACAAATACATTTCCTTTTATTCTATACATTAAAGGATAAGGATATAAATTATTATTAGCATAATACTCGTAATTTCAATAAGGGGCAGTAACATGTTCAGTTCATTTATTTAGGAAATTACGTTAAGGCTCGTAAGAAACAACAAGATATTAAATTCTGTGCTTTTATTTTCACAGGCTAAAATTCTATTCCGAAATATTTAGCTTACGACCTCTTTGAAAGTTCGGTAAGATCTTCTTCTGAACCATTTTCATAAATGTGTTGTGAAAAAGAAATTTGAATAAAGAAAAGCTTGGAAAATATATAGGAACAGCAGCCAGTAGACTTCGTGTAAAGACTACAAAGATACATGCTCATGACAAGGGATCATCTGCAGTTCAGAATGTGCATGGGCGCCCCCACGAATCCAACCTCAACCTCGTGACGCCCGGCCGGGTCAGAGACGAGGGGGTGGCTTGGTGCCACGACCTGCTGAAGAGCCCGAAGGCCTAAGTGTAAGGTCTGGACTGGTGACCACTCAGCACTTGGCCCGAGACGATACTCCGACCGGCCGGGTGAGTAGAGGCAGGTCCAAGACGAGGGGGTGGCTTGGTGCCACGACCTGTTGAAGAGCCCGAAGGCCTAACTGTAAGGTCTGGACTGGTGACCACTCAGCACTTGGCCCGAGACGATACTCCGACCAGACACATTGGTTCACCCGATTTACCAATCAGTAGAGCCTTCCGAACGGCCAAACTTTCCGTACATCCTGTTACACCATGTTTTTTATCGTGATAAACCATAGCCACAGTGAATGTATGCGCCCATTATAGGTTTATTTGTCAAACACGAGGCCATCGCAGCGTGGTTGTTTATTAAAAGGTCTCAGTTTCGTGGGGGAGGTTACGAGCGTGGTCAATTCGTCTTAGGGGACTAGCCAGAAAGGGTACAAGGGCTACGTGTTCCCCCCAAACCAATTAATTTTAGCAGAAAAATATTAATCTATAAAATAAATTTGTTCTACTCCACCCATACTAAAAAACAAAACTAATATTATCCATTATTTTTTTGAAGCGACACTACAAACCACGGTTTTAGCCTTCCTCCTAACACCTCGAGGTTTTCTATATACTGGTCTGCATTATACTGTTAACAGGTTAGGCAATCTTATATGGGTTAGGACTAAAACCTAGCAGGTTAGGCAGTCTTATATGGGTTGAGACTAAAACCTACCAGGTTAGGCAGTCTTATATGGGTTGAGACTAAAACTTACCAGGTTATGCGGTCTTATATGGGTTGAGACTAAAACCTACCAGGTTAGGCAGTCTTATATGGGTTAGGACTAAAACCTACCAGGTTAGGCAGTCTTATATGGGTTGAGACTAAAACCTACCAGGTTAGGTAGACGAGACTATTATGTTGCAAAGGCTTTTAACAAAAGTAATATAATTATTTCTTGGTAAGGATGTGTTTCAATTAGAGTCTGTATTAAGGTGAGGTCTTGAAGCTACCATGTTTTGGTATTGAGACACAGGTTATTCAAGAAGGCCTATAATACGGAAGCATCTATCTAAAGTGCCTCATAGTAGGTTCACCTCAAATTACA